>JAUZND010020595.1:0-25633 GCA_034780555.1 Coelogynopora nodosa | reverse complement strand
TGCACTGGAACTCACTGGAACTGCACTGGAACTCACTGGAACTGTACTGGAACTCACTGGAACTGCACTGGAACTCACTGGACCCTAACTGCACTGGAACTCACTGTACCCTAACTGCACTGGAACTCACTGAAACTGCACTGGAACTCACTGGAACTGAACTGGAACTCACTGGAACTGCACTGGAACTCAATGGAACCTAACTGCACTGGAACTGCACTGGAACTGCACTGGAACTCCCTGGAACTGCACTGGAACCCTAACTGAACTCGTTATATTAGCAGACATTTTTAATTTAAAATTTGATGAAGTTCTCCTTTTTAAAAACCTAATTATCATATTCAAGTATTTAAATGATAAACTTTTGTTTTAAATTGTTTCTATTTACATAATAAAAATGTAAGGTTCACTTTTCTCATCTTTTTAAAATAACTACTTTTTCTTTAAAAAAATTCTGTTCAGACCATTATGCAAATTAGTATTTTAAAGTCACATGATTTCTGAGATAAAATAAGTTATTTCAATTGTGATTCAATATAATTCTAGATACATATATTGACGATTAAATGAAAATTTATTTCACTAAAATAACAAAAAATGCTGAAATCCAAAACCAAAAATTCCTTCCACAGTATAAAGCCTACATTGAAGTAATGATAATATTTAGATTGATAATATTTGATACATATTGATAATAATTATAGCAGATAAAATAAATAATTTTATAATTAAAGCATCGTGATGTGGTCTACTAAAGAAATGAATTTTGTCATTTTAGTTTAACTATATAATCTATAACCTTTTCCGCAAGCGTTGATAACGTAACATATATTTGAATTAAATATATATATATATATGTATGAATGTTTTTTTAACTTTTACAAAATGATTATACACTACTGCAAACGTACACAGCTCATTATTATTGAAGAAGCCTCACACAGCAAATGCTTTTTCTAATATAATTTTTAGATTAATATAATATATACAAACGTAATTACACCAGCACTTCTTCAGTTTCAAGAAAAATGGCACTGAATACAGTTTTTTGTTTTGTTTATATTCTTCGACAGATGTTGCAAAGATGAGATGACGCAAAAACGGGATGTTGCGTGAATGACAAAGGCCTGTACATACTTTTTTCATGTGTACATATATGTGTACGTATTTGTACGTATTTCAATTGAGGCTCTATTTGTATGTTGCCTATACGTCAATAGTACTAATTGAAATATTTATCAGAAGGTGTGCTGCTATCAACTATATTTGCCATGTAGTACATCTCCAGGTTAAACAAACAGGACACAGAATTTGACTGACCAATGTTTTACAAATCAATATGGTAAAATACATATACTAATTAATGAGCCGTTTTTCCCATTAAAATAGATCGACTTTACAGGGTGTCGTTTTGTTACTCACCGTGATTAAGCACACGAGAGAGATAGTTGCCAATGTTTATTCATGTTTAACTGTTTCGATTTTTTCCAATGTGTATGGTGGTGCATGGTGTCGACTCGTCTTCTAACAGAATATTAGTTCAACCATTAGTTACAATACAATCGACCTCTACAGGACAGATCATAAATTAATAAAACGATTGATCCTGTCGGGAAATGTTTACAATAAAACATTACTATAATTATATAGAGTACAGAATAAACAACTTTTAAATCACGATCGGGCAAACCGATGAAATAAATTAATTTACCCAATTAGTTAATACACATGCAAGGGTTAATGACTTTTCCTTTATATAGAGTAATATTGTCCATCAAATATATTCTTATTCATGTAAATAAAAATCGATATAAGAAGAAGCCTCTCGTCGAATGTGAGATACATGATACAACCCCCTGTGTTTGCAATCGAAAGATATATATATATATATTATATTTCCTTATTAAACCATAACAATAATAAAGAAGAATAAAGTTCTCATTGTGCTTGGGCTTGTGCTTGTTCAGTTTAAATACGGTGAACTGAATTAGCAAAATTTATTTTAATATATATAATATATTTTTGTACTGATATAGTAAATTGTACCGTGAATTCAATAGTATCTGTGCTTGGAAGTTATCGCGATAAGAAATTATTTTGAATCTGGGAGGATATACATTATTGACAATGTATTCAACATCATCACGTCTTTGAAAGTAAACACGTTATTGTTAAAACATGTGGGGTCTTCCGATAAAAAAAATATTTTTAAAAGAATTACTTCTGTCATTTTGGTATTTTTTTCATTAAATAATTATATATGTTGCATGCGCTTATTATATCGGCATAATAAATATAAAAAAATAGATATGTTCATTGTTCTAATCGATAGAGTAAAGTTATATTTGTATTTTTTGAAAACATGAAAACATGAATACATTGAAAACATAAAATAATTTTTATATAAGATTATTTATAAATAAGATTAAATATAATAATTTAATATATACGAACGTATTTTTTAAAATTATTTTGTATACTAGAATTAATACCACACACGCACTTATACAATTCGGCTTTATACAATTAAAATTAAATTATTAGTTATTTATATATAAATGTATTACGAAATAATCGATTATTCAACATCAGTAAAAATAGCCAACCCATGTACAGTTATACATATTGTTATTTATGCACCTGCAAATTCCTATATATTTGTTATACACTTAAATATTGGCTTTATTGTCGTACCACATACGATTTTAAATCAAATATTACGAAAAAATAATTAAATTAAAATCATAAAAGAAGAAAAGAATATAAATTAAGTATATATTTAAATCAAAATAATATTAAGAAATATTTTTTTTTAATATTTATCTGAACTGTTTTAACCCTCTAATACACTTTTTTTGTTTGTACCCTGAAAATAAAAAAAAATATCGAAATAATGCTTTAGTCATGTCAGCGATGTGATCTGACTTATATAGGCCTACATGTACACCAATCTGGTATTTAATATGTATTCATGATATGCCATTATGGACATGGGCAGAGTTGATTTCAAATTTATGTTATACCCTTAGTAATTTATACTGGCTTTCCAATAGAAAAAATTTCAATCGCACAAAACCTGTCCATTCAAATATTATTTTTTCAGAATAGTGTACACATTTGTCCATATCATATAAACTGACACTTTGTTAAAGTTGTTTATCGCAGCCGCCATTTTCAGGATATTAGAATATTAAAACAAACATTTTAAAATTTGAAATTTATTTAAAAAAAAAATCTTATTATATAACATTAGAGAAAATTGTTTTTGAATATATCATGAACCAATTCATTCATTAAAATGTAAATATTTTATTACTATAATTATGAATACGTTTTCAAGGGGACCTTTCAAAAGGTCCCTTTCAAACTAAACATTTTTTCATAATTATAATAAAATGATCATTTTCATACAAATATTGTAATTGATTTTTAAAATTTATTATTGATTACTTATAATTTTAATGTTATAATAAACATCAGACAGAATAATTATTCATACTCTAGAGCAGTAAACATATATAATGCGTGTCTAATTTTTAATTTAAAAGATGCAAAACATTTTTTTAAATCTTCAACAAGGTAGCTCTCCGGAACATTTTGAAAAAATAATTTTTCTATTATTTTTTAATCAATTCTTAAAACCGCAATGGGGGGGGGGGTTTGGTACATACAGGGACAGAAGAATTGCGTGCCAAACAAACCCTTCAAGGGTCGTTAAACCTCGAACTAGCTACAGCCACGCTATGGCCGGGAAAGGGCTCGAACCTATTCTGAGGCACAACACCCTCGACATCCGCAAACCAGCTTCTTAACAACTCTGTCATACCTCGATGACGAAAATTAAAACGCACGACTGCAATCCTCGTTTAAATTGCAATTTTCAAAGATTTCTACAATGTTTCTTAACAGTGGATAAAAACCTGTATATATGTAAACCATCAATTTTTATGAAGTCACTACAGAATATTGTTGCTACTCATACATAATCTTAACATCGGCATAATGGCCAATTTGTATTCTATTCTGCTTTATTGTTAAGCCTACATCTACAAGTTTAATTGAAACAGAATATGACAACGATACATTACAGCCGCTAGCGGAGCTATTGTCTGACTCGATAATTGAATACCAGGCCATTGTCCATCGGTTTCGAGATAATACTATCGTTATAAAGAGGAATTCTGCGAGAGTTTTAACAAAATGCGAGAGTTTCAACATTATATATATATTATATATTAAATATGATGCCGACAATTTTCGCATCCAATTAAACAATGACATTTATTTGTGTACAAGTGAACAATTAACAGCGTTTATTTTACGTAATTATTTCACCTATTTCGCGTAAATTTTTCACGTAATATGTAAAATTATAATATATAATATAATATAGTATCATACTTAATACACACATATATCATTACTATTGAAGATTAGCATGTGAAAAATAACAGCAGTTAAAGCACAACATCAAGAAGATCTATCTATTTTGTAAAAAAAACATATTAGTCTCGTTACGCACCAATAACATCCTATAGTGAATTCAACGGAAAATTATAGTTTTAGATTATTTAGAAATGATTATTATCCAATGTTATAGATAATATGTACAGAAATTTTGTTTATTATTCCTCATCAATGATCTATTCCTGAAGGCACAATCAGATCTTGCAAAACAATACCGTGTAAATGTGTTAGTAAATGTTTTAAGAATCAATCAAATTGATTAATTTTTATCGATATACATATTAAAAAAAAAATTAAACAAAGATTATGCCGATTTATGATTAAAGTGCTTGAAAGTATCTAACGTATGAAAACATTTAAAGTATCTCGATTTTTTAAACAATAAAAGCAGAAATATTCTAAGCTGTCCTAAAAGTTCTAAATAGTATACTATATTTTGTAAAGTGATAAGAAATCTATAGTAAATCTAGTAAATAAAACAGTAAATATAAAAATATAACTATTAACGGTAAATTAAGAAATGAATGAAATAAATTAAGAAATAAATGGCGGCTTAGTTTCAAGGCTGAACGATGGTTGGGTAGGGGCATATATTTGTAAGTTAGAGCACGACATTTGCAAAAAGAACAAATTGCCTTCAATAATGCACTTTCAGAGTTTCAATTAGAAACGGTATACCGACCATAAAGTCTACGAATTCGTGCATCTGGCACTGATTTATTGAAACTAGTTTTTTTCTGGGAACAGACTTCTTGCTGGCTTTCTTAGAAAATGTCTATGTTTATAAAGTATAACTTAATATTGCTATTCCCATTTTGAAAATTGACATTTAATTTTATGCACGTGTATAATTTTAACTACAGTGATCAAGAAAGTGAACAAGAAAGAATGGTAGTTTTTGTCAATCGATGAAGAATAGTCCTAACATTATTGATTCTTAAAAACAGTACATAATTTCTACTCGGGTGTTAGTTATTTACTCAATAGGTAATGAGCTCTCAGCATGTACTAATATATAATGAAATATGCACGCATACAACTAAAATATTTACTAAATAATATTATCGATAACATACTCTCTTATGATATCAAATATAACGAAACACGCAGTTTTTGTACAAATCCTGTTTTGTCTGGAGTTTACATCAAAATATTTATTTCTTTATACACAAATCGTTATGCATAACATATTATTTTGATGCGAAAATTACTGTTTTCTTGTTATTATTTTCTAAAAATTAATTATATCGGGTTGTCATTTACTATATCATTGATCGTTTAGGAAAATTATAACTTCATAATATAATATTACTCTATATATGAATTATTAAAAAAAAAATTAAAAACTATTTATTTATCAATAATATACTACTTAAAGTTAAAAAATACAATTTTAAAATCAATATATATATACGTGTATGAAATACATTATGCATAATGATAATCTTTGTAATTTGTTATTTAAAATAAGTTAGTTGAAAGTCTTGTTACAACCCCGAATATAAATAATAGTGAATAAAATCTTTTAAAATCTTTTAGTTTCCATCTTTATATTTCTCAATTATTAAAACTGTGTTTTATTTTATGTGTTTCTATCATTTTACATAAAAATTAATAACTTTAAAAAGTGTCAAAAAGTAGTTTGAAAATATATAATATATTTGCGAAGTGTATTTCTCAGAAACAGTATTTAGTTACAAGCTATTATACGTAAAAAATTGAACTATATTTCAGAGATATGCAATTTTAAGCATTTTTAATAATATTTTTTTTATATTCTGAATAATAAATAATATATATATATATATATCAATTTTGTTAAACATTTGTTAGCGTGGCAAAATCAAGTTCCCAAATTTTTGCAGATGACAAAATCTCCAAAAAGGTCTATGTTTGTCCATTTATTATATAATTTATATGTTGTGTAATAATTTGCTTATATAGCAGTTTACACTATAACTAATTCCGCAATGTAACTTTACAAAACATTGAGCGCTTGAACAAACAACCCTACAAACTCAACTCATTCATCGATTATATATGGATTATGTGTACAATCTTTCGCTTGCCTAAATTTTTCTGAACACATTTATTGTTCGTTAACAGCGAGATAGTGACTATATCACCAATCTTGGCCTACTGACATAATCTCGTTGAGTAGTGCTTTTCAAACAAATGCTAATCCTATAACTTCTAACTGTTACTCGTGGTGTAACTATGGTTACTTTAATTGCAATTATGTAATCTATTGGTTTTCATCTATCTAAAAAGCAGAATATATCCCTATCGTATAACTTAGTTTTAACCGTATATTAAATAATATATGACTTACGACCGAAAGGTAGAAAATATATTATTGTGCTAATATATTTTTCTTATTTAAAAAAAGCGTACTGTAGAGAAATACATTCTCTTACTTCAATATAAATTACCATTCTCTACCGAACCATGGCTCACCTGATAATCATGAATGCCCACAATCTGCGTCAACGACTTCTCGCCAACCATATAGGCGGCCAGATTGGCCGTATAGGAAGCCAGAAACACCAAACAGAAGCAGGCGTACACGTTCATGAGAAACCGGGAGCTCCAGCACTTGGGCGACTTGGTGGCAACCGTATGTGAGAAGAGGACGGACCAGCACAGCGTTAGCGCCGAGGACAGACTGAACACGCGCACCCGATTGCGCCCCCTCGGCGTCAGACCGAAGGGGCTGTGCCACTCGTAGATCACCGTGGCTATCGCGGCCATGTGGATCGTGACGAAGATGCCGATCCACATGGACCAGTCGAAGGGGGCGAGAAAGGCGGTGATGGCCATGTAGCCGGTCAGCTTGTCCCGCGTGGACTTCATCAGGATTCCGATGGCGGAGCTGAAGTAGGGTTTGGTGAGGTAGGATTTCTCCAGATTTTCCGAGGATATCACAACCCCGGGTCCTATGGCAACATCGGCCTTGATTTTAGCCAGATCCACCAGCGATGGGTTACGCTTGAGGGTTCGATTAGTGCCGGAAAATCCCATTTTCTCGTGCTCGGTTCCCGTGCTAGGTCGGCGAACCTCGATGCGCAGTTTGTAGTTATCGGTGAGCATGTGTTGCGATGTCTTGTTCTGTGCGATTGTAATTCCGAAATCTTTCCCGGCTGTTTTCAACTTGATAATCACCCCCAGAATATCAATGGCAATTCCGAAGCAGCACATCTTTTTTGAGTTAACTCCGTTGACTGATTCCGCCTCAATCATGGTGCACACCATCCCATAGTCGCCGTCGCAGTTGTCGTTATTCGAGTCGAGCTTGCGCACCATGACGTGCGGGCTCTCCAGTCGGGTGACAACGATGAGGTTGTGCCTCATGAATTGGAAGTCCTGCTCCTGATTCATTTGAATGCCCAGCACATTGTTGAGGGAGAACTTTAGGCTCATCACCTCGTTGACATTGTAGACGCTGTAGGCGAAACGAAGTCGCTCCTGGGTTAATTTTTGAATTCGCCATCGAAAGAGCTTTTTGAATCGTCTGAATAAAAATGGAAATCAATTAAATATATATATATATATATAATGTTCGATTTTCTAAATAAAAATTGTCAATTGTGAACAAAGGTTCGAAACAACAAAGGTACATTTTCATAACTATATGTCTAACATATTTATGTATATACATATTTGTTTACAAATACCTTTACATTTTAATTAATAAAATATTAGCTTACATTAAATCACAAGCTGACATAATTAAAATAATATACAGACATCTTCACATTCCGCATCATTTTCAAAATTGACAGATTATATACTTTGTCGCTATATTAATTCGAAGTAAATATTTAGTTAAAATAAGATTATGTGAAGCAATCTCTGTTAAAGAAGTGAAATATTTATATAATATTGAGTACTTAATTATACCATATTGAGGAAAAAGTAATTCTTCAAAAATAATACTTTGCTAAATTATAAAAAGTTTCAACATAAGCTAAATATTGTGTTCTATTGTCAAATTACTGCAAAAGTGAATGATGGGAAATAAGTAGGGCCCGCGGCTCGTTACAGGTCAGTCACAAAATTGAAAATGAAAGTATAGCATACTTTGATTTTCAATTGTATAGTACAATATTGAGAATAGGAATTATTGAGCTTATGTGGAAGATTTTACGAGCTACCAATTTAAAAAAGAATCTGTTTCATGAACAATTAAGTTTTCGTAAAACTGGATTGTTGACTTTAGAAATTGTTGAGAAACCAGTCTGTCCAGTTACTCAAATTGATCTGAAGTTGACTGTCGTAGAGTAGCAATTATTTCTTCCAAAAAGAATGAAAACAGGATTGTTGTGTGCTAATAAATGTTCAGAAAAGCTCCTAAAAAGCTCTTAAACTCCTGAAAAAGAAGTTGATGTAGAATTTTCAGCGCATTACATATTCGAAACAACTATACATAGATAACGAGTAAGTGCAACAGAGTTATTAATAAAGTAGTGCGGTGGGGATAATAAATAGTTAACAAAACTGTCCAGTTTATTGAGTTTTATAATTCTTCAGGAATTTTAGTTTTAAGCAACGAAAAGTATCGAATAGTGTAAACCTCATTTTATCCTTGTAGGTCGATTGCATTCCCAGGCAGGAGGGCCGCTTATGATTAGCGCCGGTCAATTCCGTCCAATTGCACAGGGGGGGCGTTCTTGGACTGCTGAGCATCCCCAAGATGTATATTGCCGATCTTGTGATGAAATTGTCCACCTTTTAAAATGAGGAAAGTTACACACATTATTTAATTCAACCTATAAAACGCTGTATATGTATATAGTATAACAGTGTAAACATAATAAAAAGTATCGGTATTTAAAGAAGGCCTTCCACCCCCACATTTTGAGGGATGATAATTTTTTGTAACTTTACTATAAGCAAGAAAATTTCATGTTAAAATACGTCTAACTGTATAATACTAAATTTACTTTCTCACTGTATTTTTGTATACAAGGTCAAAATATGATATTCTTATCATGATTTTCATGCAAAAGTTGTAATTCAATGTTAAACAAAAAATAATGTAATTGTTTTGGTTGAATTCTTAAAATTCAAATATATATATATGTATAAGGGGGCGTGGAACTACGACGATTTTTTAACTGAAATTAAATTAACTGAATACATTTATAGTACATTATTATTTAGTATTTAATTATTACAGAATTTATAATTTATCATTATACTACATAATATATTCTATAACATCCGGCTTGAATCTGCAAAATATGGGAAATTTCAAACAGTACGAATTTGTTTGAGTCTGTGCAGTTCAATGAAAAATGAATCTTCTTTACCCTACTAAATAATTGGGGTATGTTAGTTAGCCAATCTAAATTAACTCTACAATTTCTTGAATTCTAAACAATAAACATGAATGGTATATTGTTTTTTATAATGGTTGAATTTCTAAAAATCATATAATACGTATGTATATATGCATATTTAGTATATTTTATTTTATAATGTTATAATATAATCTTTTAGAATTTTTTTATTATGAAATACATCTGTGCAAACAAGAAAAACGTTATGTAACATATGAGCCACAATTAATTGTAATAAAATACGAACATTAATATTTAATCTTTAAAATTGTATATATTAAACACTAAAAATACTCATGTATCAATTAAAAGTATGTATCGGTTAAAAATATCTGTATAATCTATTCAAAAAAGCAAATTAACATAATTTGAAAAAAGCCCTTGCATATTTCAAACTCTCATAAATGTTTTTTTTCCGTGAATGAAATTTTCCATTGATAAATAAATCATTATTGTCGATTGGTACAGAAGTTTAGTATATATACATTGCTGGGGGTTAACTATATATATATTCACATTACATTCTATGGATTCACGATTTACATTTTATAGGAAATGTTTTAAAAATTAGTTTATTTTTTTACAAAATAAACAATAATAAAAGCAATACATCAGAAGCATAATAGTCATTATTGATTATTTGATATTGATTATCAATAATGATTATTTAAATAATAGTCATTATTGATAAAAAATTATTCTTTCTAACTTTCCATAAGAAAATTTCAAAATGTAACAATTTAATGTTGTATTAAAAATATTAAACGTTTTTGTATTCAATTGCGGTACTGGGTAACAAGTCAAAAAAAACATCATTTAAGAGGTTTAAGAGATCTAAGAGGTATTTCAATATGAATAACTGGATCACGAGTCGAATGCGCGTTTCAGATGTCGAAGCACTTTAAGGCTATATTTAAAGAACAATTTCCTAATTATAGAAAGGATTTTATATTTACTACATTGGTATTTACTTTTTCATATAAGTTATGTTGTTCTATTAAAAATAAACTGACCTATAGTACTGTCTAACTCTGCAGCAGCGAGTCAGATGTGTTCCAATCTCGGAGATATAGAGTTTGAAATAAATTGGGATCATGCGGATTGTAAATGATGTTGGACAATGTAGATTGTGAGCATTTGCTAATAATATATGAGGTGTATATCAATGTATTCAAATATATGTTCGTTTTGTTTTATTCATTTATTCATTTATCATGTATACTAATGATACAGACCTTCTGTTTGAATTTTTCATTGTAAATATTGGCGGATAAAATAAACAAAAGAATGTTTTGTATTTAACTATATTAAAAATGCAGTAAATTACTATAATTCTTGTCCCGTTTTACTAAATTCAACCTTATGTTATCATTTATTATGAAATATAATGGTAATGCTGCACGACAAATTGAGTCATACCTACCTAAAATACGCTATCTTGATTTTGAATTAATCTAAGTGCCTCTGAATTGTTATTATTATTTTCAAATTTATTAAATACATATAATTTATCTTCAATTAGTTATTTAAATTACATAATTACGAAAGTGATTTGAAAACTGCAGTATGATAAATAGTATTTTATGTTTTTAATCGATAAGACAGTAAGACTAAATTGTATTCTATACACTTAACTGCAAATTTGCGAATTGAAAAATATATTCGTTTATTAAGTCAGCTTTTTGAAAACATTTTTGTTTTGAAACAAATGCAATTGTTTACGTTTTTAATTCCCATTTTCTATTATGTCAATTATTTCTTATCGTTCTTTTTCTCTCAATATGAGAAAATGATAAGTGACTCATTTTTGAATGAAGGAAATTGAACTTCAATTTAAAAGAAGCAATATATTGATGATGTATACAATATATAATAAATAACACATTTAAATTGTTATAGTGAATGATAAAAACAGCAATCTGGTTTATTCTTAGCATATAGGTAAAGACGATGTATTTACCATATAAGTTTTCACCGCTTAACTAGCAAAACCTGAAACGTGTTGTTTCTAAATTGAAATCATGTACTGCAAACATGAATGTATTGGTTGAAAGGAATATAGCCTTTATTAAATATAGCAACCACTGATCGAATGGTCGACTGTTAACATAGTTCAACTTGTTTTGAATGACATATTTCATATTATATTACTTTAAATGGATTCTTAATTGTTAACGATTCTTGATAAATTATGGAATATTGTATAGTTTAATTTTTTTTAAAACAGTAACAATAACTTGTATGTGTAATTTGCTAAAATAATAATTTTTTACAAAGATATTACGAACAATACCGAATTGTCATGAATAGCCTACACACATAGGTAAAAATAATGAAGGCTTTTAGTTCAAGTAATATTACAAACATGCATACATAAGTAGGCTATATATATATATATGTAGGCTATATGTCGGACCAAATGTTTCAAATGCTTATATTTTTATTATTTAATGAACAATAATTTAAATACTACTATTTGATCTAATTGTTTCTCATTTATTATCAAATGTATTGTAGTTTACTCTGTCTTATTAAATGTGTAGTTCTCTTATTTATCGTAATTCTGTCTTATTTATTGTAATTATGTCTTATTTAACATAATTCTCTGTTATTAAATGTTATCTAAGGAAGATATTCCTAAATAAAAGTGATACGTAGTGAATCCCTTGGTCGCTATTGTGGACAAAATGGTTCACCTGTGTAAATTAAAATGTTATGTACCGGTTATATCATATTTTCTAAATAGATGCCTCTGGTTTCCTTGAATTTTCTTTGTCGTTCCGTATTGTATTCTCTTTTAGTAACCCCCAGATATACAATAATATTTCTTTTAATGTATAATTCTATTATTTATTGTATAATTTTATTATTTAATGTATAATGTTATTATTTAATGTAATTGTCCATTATTTAATGTAATTGTCCATTATTTAATGTAATTGTCCATTATTTAATGTAATTGTATATTATTTAATGTAATTGTCCATTATTTAATGTAATTGTATATTATTTAATGTAATTGTATATTACTTAATGTAATTGTCTTTTATTTAATGTAATTGTCTATTATTTAATGTATATAATAAATAAAGATATACATTATTTACGAAAGATTTCAACAATAAATTAGTTATGATTAAATTAAATAAAAGATAAATATAAGAGAATAATAAATTAAATAGCAGGTATTAATATAATAGTATATAAAATTTTGTATCAGAATTATAATAAATGAGAGATAAATATATGATATGTACAAGATATAGTTCAATTTTAGATAATTCGATAATTACAATAATTAATTCAGTTATATATTAAACCAAACCGGATTTACGCATGTGAAACCCTCGCTCTATCCGTCCGATACATAGACATTTGGCACCACTTAGTTTGTTTAGGTTGTAAAACTAGAAAAACCATTTGGAACAAATAACTTGACCCTTTAAAAGAGACGCCATAATATACTTGTTTTATAGCAATCAATTTCGAGGATTTCAGAAAATCAACAAAACCCTCTGCTATATATAGGAAGCTGCCGGAAAGGGTACAATTGAGCACGCTCGCTCGTGGAAGATCCATACACCAAGTCATTGTGTACAGCTCTAGATGTTCTTCAGCTCCTCGCTGACAAATTGTTTCAATTTGCACAACCTCAAGATGGGGAACAAACGAAGCAACTGAAATTAATTGACCAACCTTATTTAAGGCACAACAGAGTAAAAGCTCCTTCGTGACGGACGGACGGGCTTGCTTATTTTTTGTTTTCTTTGTGGTATTGATTTTTCTTTTCGTTTTTAGCAGCAAACACTGTGTTTGATGAGATGTTTTCGGTTGTGTAAACTGCAGATTTAAAAGTTTGTCATAACATTTTTAGTACAGTGTTTGTGTGGGTAAACAATAGTTCTATGAAGGGTTAATAAATAACTCTATTAGTACAGCAACTTGTCCCCGCTTAATTGCACCACAATATAATATGTTAATTGATTACTAACTAATTGTTGTTTGAGATTTTTTATTTGGCATAAAAGTGATGCTTGAATTTAAATAAATACAATCTTGTTTGTTTAAAAAATAGTATTTTTTAATTATCTAAATATTTTGCATTATAAATCGATATACGGTACATGTATAAGAACTGGTTCATAAGCCAAACATGTGAGAGATTGCACAAATATCAATATCTAAAAGAGTCAATATCCCATTTAGTAATTTTAAATGTCTATACATAAGTTATTCTGTACAAATATCCTGTCTGTGCCCTGATGTATTTACCTAATATATCTGGATCATTCGGAATCATGATTAATTAATTCTTTGATCATACTGTCATTGATTTATGTAATAAACATTATTATGTCTATATGGGTACCCTATAAACTTTACCAAGTTGAAGTCTTTTTCCTTTGCTACTCTGTATTTTAAAATAAACGACATGACTGCTTATCTGGTGCGTTCATTAATTAGTATGCACTTTTGCATTAATTGATATAGTGGAGATATAAATATAATCTTGACCAAAATTTTTTGAATAATATTTTCACACAATTCTTTTCAATTAATCTATTATTAATTGTAAATAACTATTCATTACATTCTTTTCGGAACCTTACACCTTATATGGTATATTTTGTCACTAGGGCCAACATGTGTGTGTGTCGGGGGAGGAGGTTTTTCTACTTGGTGATATTTTATTGACTACACTTAAAGATATGATGGATATTTGGGATTTGACACAATTGTAAAATGTTACGTGTCAACTTGTGACCATTTATAAAATTAGCAAAATATAGGTATTCAGTGTGTCCGCAAGTACTTCAGGCCAGTTACCATGTCAGTGTAAAATTCCGATACGAAAAAGATTGAAAATATGATATACAATTATATTAAACCAAAAATAAATAGTACAATCGTTTCACATTTTAAGATTCTAGGATATCTGGAAGTAGTCACACCTCAGTAAAGTAATACTTTGAAAAGTCTTTTTTTAATCAAAATTATATTTATTTAATGCAATCATTAAAATAGTTTACCTTCTTAGAAGAGTAATGAATAATCGATTTATAAATGATAATTTTATAATATTGCATAAACTGATACATATTAATTATACATCAATCTAATTTACATCAAAAGTAACGCACAAAAGTAAATGTTTAATGTTTTACCTTTGGCAACATTTCTGGTTTATATAACGGTAGATATGAATAAGTAATACAATGTCCTAATACTGTATGTGTAGCCTATATTGTATGTGTATGCCTCGCTTCTCATAATTAAAGCAGAAGCGTAGTGGAAAATTAAACAATTTAAAAAGGATTTAATATATTTATTTTAATTTAGGATTTAACCCTAGGATGCGCAAAATATTTTTCGAACATATTTACATAAAATGGGTCACCAGGGACCCATGTTTAGTTTCAAATTAAATCATAAAAATTAATTTTAAATTGTGAAGTACGACAATGTATTGCCTTTAACAAGTTATAACAAGCTAATTAAAATGTATTTAATAGGTAGAAAAAAGTTTTTGTTTCAGAAAATTATGTAACCTACAATAATAACACAGTATGTGGGTACTACATAGGATGCGGTGAATGTAATTTTGTGCATTCAAATAACCATTAACATTTAGGATATTTGCACTTGAATATCTGTTCATTGCTTGAATGATTTGCACATACGGTCTTTCCACATTTTTCACATAACCTGGATGATTTTCTGTCAGTTTTGTGGATCATACAACGGTAGCAGCGTTTTCGTTTGCTCTTTTCTTTATTGATGTGATCATCTTCGTTGTCTTCTGCCGGGTGAGCTAATTGAACATTGCATATTGTCAAAGCTTGTTGTATAGACAAATTAACACCAATGAGATTTTGTGATCGTTTCTAGAGTAAGGGCTGGACCAGTTTCATACCCAGGTCTTCTATAAAGAGTCATCGTCGGTTGCTCTTATCTTTATTGAAATTAGGGAAAGCATGGCAATAGAAGACTTGAGTATTGATAGTTGCCAGATTCACAAGATTCATAATGTAAACGAGTGGCCATCTTCTTGTTTGACGTTGTACATTGCAACTGTGACATAACTGGTCGACGGTATCAACTGATCCTTTTGTGCTGTTATAGAACATAATACAGTCTGGTTGGCCTGTTTCCATGACATCTATTAAGCAGGTGTAGTATGTTAGTTGTATATAATACATTTATGTATGTTTCGTGTTTCCTACTCATGAAGGAGGATCACCTGTAATTTCAAAAAAATATATATTTACACTTCCGAGATATTTTGAAAATTGTAGTTCATTTTGCGCATCCTAGGGTTAAGGTCGAAAATGTATTAATCTCGTTTTTTGAATAACATGTTTTCATCATATTTTTTAAATATTGTTATTCATTTAAATATATTCGTACCAATCTTTATAATTCATAATTAATCAAAATAAATGAAAACTAATGAAGAGCAATATAGTCATAACAGCAGGATATCAGAATTGATATTATACATGAATCTTTTTCTAACTAATATAGTAGTAGAGGAAGGGTGGATTCGATCCCTCTTTTGACCTTTGACTCCCTACCTCCTTCTCTCTTTGGATTATAAATACACCAAAATATTTCAATGGGTATATTATCTTTAGGGTAATAGCCAATGAAAACCCAAACTTGATATGATGGCTCACCAACTAAAGCCTAATATTTTAATATACTTTTTTTGTAAGTTGTATAATATATATGTTTTTAAATATTTATATATATATTACATAGTAACATATAATTTAATAGATATACATTTTGAATAGCTATGAGATAGTGTACATCTTTCGAAAATCGTTTGAAATTTAACGAAATTATAGATATTTTAGTGATTTACAGCTGATAAAATCAATGTTTTTTTTTAAATAATGTAGAATTCAATTCAATATATAGACTAGCAGAATAGCTACGAGTCAGTGCTTATTTTCAAAAAATTGGTTGAAATTTGAGAGTTGCAGACATTATGCATTAAGATGTATTATGGCCATGCATTGCATGATGACTTTAATGAGAATTCTAATGTTTACTCAGCTTGAGTTTGCTACTTACAGATTGATATAAATGTAATCATTTTGTGTGTTTTCTAATAATTTCGATAGTCTACTACAATGTACATGGTTCATTTAAAATATTTGTTATAGTTTCTTATATGTTAGGTATGATTTATCTTATTTTTGATGTTTAGAATGTATAGAAAGTTAATATGGGATAAATAAAATGAATATATTTAAGTATTCAGAGTATTGTGCTAAAAAGTAACAATATATTATAAAGTAAATATATATAAAACGTTATATACAAATCATTTATATTCAGTAAAACATATTTATTTAAACGTTTGTAAAACGCAAGACTTATCTGTATTTTGTTTCAGGTTACAACAGAGGAGATATAGTAACAAGTATGTTATAATATATGTCATTATAATGTATGAATTGAGTGCACATATGTCAGGGAAACTTGTAAACATATGTCAGGGAAACATGTACACATATGTCAGGGAAACTTGTAAACATATGTCAGAGAAACTCGTAAACATATGTCAGGGAAACTTGTACACATATGTCAGGGAAACATGTACACATATATATGTCAGGGAAACTTGTAAACATATGTCAGAGAAACTCGTACACATATGTCAGGGAAACTTGTACACATATGTCAGGGAAACATGTACACATATGTCAGGGAAACATGTACACATATGTCAGGGAAACATGTACACATATGTCAGGGAAACTTGTAAACATATGTCAGGGAAGCTTGTACACATATATCAAGGAAACAAGTACACATATGTCAGGGAAACATGTACAACTATGTCAGGGAAACTTGTACACATATGTCAGGGAAACTTGTACAAATATGTCAGGGAAACATGTACACATATGTCAGGGAAACTTGTAAACATATGTCAGGGAAACTTGTACACATATATCAGGGAAACTTGTAAACATATGTCAGGGAAACTTGTACACATATATCAGGGAAACATGTACACATATGTCAGGGAAACATGTACACATATGTCAGGGAAAAATGTACACATATGTCAGGGAAACTTGTAAACATATGTCAGGGAAGCTTGTACACATATATCAGGGAAACAAGTACACATATGTCAGGGAAACATGTACAACTATGTCAGGGAAACTTGTAAACATATGTCAGGGAAACTTGTACACATATATCAGGGAAACTTGTACACATATGTCAGGGAAACTTGTACACATATGTCAGGGAAACTCGTACACATATGTCAGGGAAACTTGTACACATATGTCAGGGAAACTTGTACACATATGTCAGGGAAACTTGTACACATATATCAGGGAAACTTGTACACATATGTCAGGGAAACTTGTAATATGTATATAATAATAATAAATGTGTGATAAACTGTGGATTGATAAAAATAATGTTCACAGTTAGCCTGATGCATGTTTCTTGATAAATGTACAAGTGGCAAAATACGATGCTCCGATTGGCTACCTGACTTCCACACAAATAGAGTAATTAGCTTGTCCGACTATTGGGGTTGACCGGAAATAATTCATCCAATAACAGGACATCTAAATTTATACAGATCAAATAAAATGTATTAATAATTTTAGTATATTTCAAAAACTTTTCAGAAACTTTCATTAGTTGAAATATTGTTTTTGAAGAATTTTAAAATCTTGTAACAGCATTAAAGTTGGCAAATTCCTTTTTCCAAATTGTTAAGGCAAAAAAAGCTATTCAAAAGTAAGCATTAGTCACGTTTTTATTTATATCATAATTTATTAATTTTCCAACATGTAATCAAATAGTTGTAAATAATATTTCACATAAAGTGACATACGTTTGATAGTTCGATTAAATTTTTAACTATTAATCACTTACCCTTTAGTATTAGTTTATACATAATAGGGTGTATATGTTTACTGTCTGTGAAGAAGATCCTATTTAGTTTACCAAACTTAACTTTTGTTTGAATCTTCTAGCGTAAATAAAACAAGTGTGTTACACTGAATAGAGATTAAGTTACTAATTGAATCAATATGCACGAATAATTATAAATTTGATGGGACATTTCTAGTAAAAACTGTAGGAAGAGAATTGAGACAAATAAATCCATGGTAGCACCTGTATCCCACTTTTCAGCGTGTATGTGTGAAGTTAGTAGGAGACAACACAGTTTAAGAAGCCACTATTCACAGGAATTAAAGAGGTTGACACAATTAACAGTAGGCTACTTTTGTAATAACTTTTCATCTTATAGAAGTGATCGAAACTTCACAGAAGTCAATAATCGAAGCGTTACAGCTAGTACTTCTTTTGCTTGGTAAGCTTTTCGAAGATTAATAAATATCCTTCCTTTCGTGAAATGGCCTTACCGATTAATTTAAAATGAAATTAAGCGTAGCCCCTTGTTACTTTTATTGATTGAGGTCACCTAAAACCATTGGTACGTATATCATGTATATATTCAGAACAAATTCATACTGTTGATTCCCATGAACAGCGTCTTTTTCTGTCTTGTTCTCTAATAACTGGACCAGTTTTGTAAAGTGTTTTCCATGAATGGATTAAATGTTTTCGACTGTGTTTTAATTTCAATGGACAGCATTTGTTTTGTCAGTCGTGTTTGGAATAAGTATTAAAAGCATCACATTATTGTCTTATTTTGGTAGCTATATGAATGTTTTTGTATTGGAATAACAGCAGTACAAGAAGGGTCGATTCTGGCACACCAATTGACATGTTAACAATTGATCTTGACCTCTTTATTTTAGCCCCCCCCCCCCCCATTTTATTATTGTAAAATATTTTGATCCTACATTTTTTTAAATTTAATTTTTGGACTTAGCATTGAAATTATTATTTTTTCAAATTTGACCAACCCCCATTTTCTTATAAGAAAAAGTATAAATTAAGAAGCTGTCGCAGCTAAAAATCATTCCTTCGTGCACTCAAAGCAAACGCTTGTATTTGCAATCGCTCTCTCCCTCGCTTGTTTAGATGCTTCGGACGTGACAAACAGTTTCAAATATGTTACAATTGGAAATGCTAATCATTTTTCTACATGACATACGAAAATTGCAGGACTAATCCAAAAAGCAAATGTTTATCAGATCACGCATTTTGGAGAAGAAATTTGGTGCCTACATTCCGGAACACGGCGTCCTACCTATTGACAACGCTGATGATTGCGCGCTTTTCATTCAAGGCAATTCAATTTTTCGAATCTAATGTTGAAGTAGGACTGTCACAACTCTCCGCCAACAGTAGTAGCGCAAAAGTGAGATGCACTTACTACGAAGAACTACAGACTGCGTTGTTAATATTGGCTATGGACTTTGAAGCATTTGACTGGCGCGGTAAAAAGATAGCGGCACCATTTCATATCGGGCTAGGGTTGGGCCACAAAGCTATTCCGAAGTGAACACGGCAGCAAGGATTTAATAAGTATCATGGTCTTCAAAATTTATTAAATACGATACAAGGAGGCAAAGTCAGTAGCAAAGTATATATTAATAAAAATAAAACAATCAATGTATCATTACTTCTTCATTTTATTAGGGAGAAGAATAAAAAAGAGGTGGACAACAAGAAAACTGTAACAACGTTAAACACCTGACTACTACGGTTGTGCCTTTTTGAAGAGCAGTATCACATGTTGATTGGGATAATTTGATAATAACATGTTTTGCAATAATATCACTACTGTCAATAAAAACGAGATCAAAATCTGACAAAAACTTTAGAGAGAGATTTAACTCTTACTTTATAATATAGATAAAATAGACAGAATGAACCACATTGGGTAGATAAATTACTTTGTATGCACTCGTTTGAATAATACCAAAAGCGTATGTTTAAGATTAACCAACGCTGAATGTGTGTAGGAGACATTTATCTATAAAAATCAAAAAACTTCCCCAATGTTATTATATTACCAATATATACTGAAGTTTCTTTACAGAGTAGAAACGATTAAAAAAAGATTGGAGAAGACAGTCTCGCGACAAATGCTGCGCCAAATCATCATCCGTAATCATCTTTTGTATTAAAGTCTTTAATGACGTTTTGGTTGTGATTAACTGCCTCCTTTGAATCGAAAATTGTCATCACAATTACGTTTATAGCGTTTTCTAAGCCTTTTGCAAATTTCAGTTCTAGCCTAAGATTACCTTCACAGTAGGGTTGTGCGAGTTCCGTCATGTGTAGGTCCGGCATCAAATCAAACCTTAAAATAGTATATCCCGCGCCAAAATCTGGCAGTTCGATGCCAATATCGCCGTTCACATGGAATCGTTCCAAACTAGAGAAAAAATTTACATATTCATGAGTGAAAAAGCTTCTTGCAAAGTCTGGTGTAAATTGTCTTCTTGGCACAGATTTACCTTTCTGATTGAGTGCAACATGATTGACATTTAAATGTTGAAAATTGAACAGGTTGGTTGCCCAATCACTATTGTATGCATGTTGGTAACCATACGACAATATTAAACTTTATAAATTGACCGGCGAACATATTTTCCTTCGAGTGAGAGAGATCGCATTTGGATATGGTATACTATGACAGCATTTCAGTCCTCTGGATAAGATAGATTTATTTGATGTCTCAGCGCTGAATTGTTCATTGTTGGCACATCAGAATCAATTTTAATACGACGAAAAAGAATTGCTTTTTCAATTTGGTATCCCAGCTTTGGTATTTTTATAAAAATTTCGCTGAGGACAGAACTATGGTTTAACGCGTTCAAATTGGAGTCGAATATCGGATTGATTCAGCATATAGTTTCATTGAGTAAGCCTCTCCAAACAAATTGCTCCGTTAAATTCGGCTCTATTTCTGCTATTTGTAAAGTATCAAAGTCGTCTCGCAAGAGTTGTGTTTGCAGCCCAATACTTCTTGATGGTATCATCTTTAACATAGCCTGAAGCAAACAGTTTACCCTTTTTGCATTCTTACCAAACAGAAAAAGATTATTGAGATAGGCGCAACAGGGATACTTGTGAAGTCCGGTTATCTGTGAAGATGTAATTGGAGTGTTATCTTGTTGTACTTTGCAGCGAATGAATATGGCTGTATCGTTGAGATCAATACATTCATCAGCTGAGCCAGTAATAGAACAATCCATCGGTCCAGTTTTTGTCGTCACATTATTCAGAGGGTGCACATAGAGGTAATTGAGGTTTCTCCAAAACAGTCTGCACCGGTCGAGAGGAAAACAAATGGACCTCACTTTTACTGATGGCGATATCATTACTGGACATCATCGTTTATTATTTAAAGTGTAGACAGAGATTTATGAACTTCGACTGCTTCTTTTTCTGCATCTGTGGATCTATCTCGAGTTGATTTGTAAGCTTTTCTCTGCTCCTAAAGTTGTACAAATCTTTCGGTTAGTAGTATTATCGTTGAGAATCTTTTAAAGTTGAACAATAGTTTTCAGTGACAGATACGGAGAACTTAGAGACATCAATCCACACAAGTAAAATCGTTTACAATGGTCAAAATTAGTGTTAAAATTTTCAAATACCGACCGTTTTACCAAAGCCTATAAATACATTTAAATATAGACACTAAACATGCATAGAAACGACTGTTTTCCCGATGAACTACTTGTTATTCCTGAGGAAGTGTACAATTGTATTTGCAGGTGAGTGACACAACGCAGTCGATACGGTAGAACATAATACATTCGATTTCTGCCTGATGTGCACGATATGCATTTGACGGATTTTTCGAGGCTGTTACTCCTTTAATTGATTCTAAGATAACTCTCCTATTGGCTTCAACTCAAGATTAGTGTAAAGTGTATAGATTTTTGAGGTCAGAACCGCTCAACTGGATGCAGATGGTGGAAGGTTATTAAAAGTAAAAATGTAAATTATCAAATGGTCAAGTGATGTGGCAGAATTGACTCTTCCTATACTAGTCATTACTGTTTACTATATATATTATTTATTACGCATATTTTTCAGTTGAAAGGGTTCACGCGTACATTGGAAAAAATGACGTTAACAAGGATAACGCAAACAAAAGTCTCCATGTTCTAATAAATAATTCAGGTAAATTAGTTAATTTTTTCGTACAAACAATTTTCATAAAATTATGTTTAATAGCAGATTGTGCGCTTAACCTTAAAGATGATTTTAAGTTTTATGTTGTTTTTTATTTATTTAGTGATAATGTATTGTACGTGCATACAAAAATCTGGCAATGTTTTTTTGATGTGAGTAACTAGAAACAAATAAATTGAATGTATCCCTCAATTATTATATTCATTATAAATATTATAATTTTCACACGCTCAAAACATCTTAATGCTAAAATCCTAATGAGATGTTAATGTTTTAAACATAACGAATAACTTTGACTTAGTTATTAAATGGAAATCAATTCTCGCATGAAAAACTATTTAATAAAACGCTATTTTAAATGATATTTTCTTTATAAACTATCTTTATTTAGGTATTTCATTTTATGCGGAAGTGAATGGTAGAATTTGATATTAATTTAAAAAAAAGTACTTTCGATTCCAGTGAATAAATATTAAAAGGTAATCTATTTATGAAACAAAATCAGCTTGATTTCAATTATTCCATAATTATGGCTATTAAAACTATTGTTAACTATTCATTTTGTTAATGTTATGTATGTTACATTTAAAGATTGATATTAAACCTGAATATTGACATTATTAATAACATTATTCCTAGTAATTCAAAATTCTAAATATTCTAATCAATACCGTAAATTATTAGAGTAAACAAAGTAATTAAAGTTATTTAATCATATTATTACACTTTCGCTCGCTTCGCACGGGCAGCCCAACCAACCTACTTTTCTTCCCACAATAAAATAAGTAAATATAATTTTAAAATATGTGCATATTTATTCCACGAGTTACAATTGAAAATCAAAATTTACAAATATTGAAGAATATGTATTGATAATGTGTTTATAAAAGAAAGTTTCATTATGAAAGGTAGTTTGGAGTGATGAAATTTGTTCCTCTTTTTCATTTGATCGTTTTCTTTCATAACTTTTGTTTTGAAAAATTGAATTAAACTAATTGAACACTATTCATAAAGTAAAATGGTTTCTATCAGTTTGGAAATACTTTCATAAAATGTTTTTTTAATTAATCGAGAAAAAGAGGGTTAATGTGTATTGAAGTCTAAATAGATAGAGTAATTTTTTAAATTTTAGATTTCAGGTTTTTTGAAGTCTCTCGAATATACACCCTTAAAGATTTTCTTTATTTGAATGTACGACAATACCCACAAGACGAATCGGGCGATGACTTTAAAGATGCCTGGTTAGCCTTTGATAATGATGATAGTACCTTCGCTAGAGGCGTTGGTCATATAACCTATGGATGGTTTGAAGTCAATTTTTTTGAGGAAACAGAAGTACCTTTTATATATTATATTGCGCATGGTGATATTGATAAGCACGACGTTTTTGTAAGCATTTTATATTTTTTACATTTAAATACTTTGTTTCAAAAACTTAATTTGATAAAAAATCATACTCAGTTATGTTTTAAAAGTGGAATTTAAATAAAAATAAGTCTAAAATGATTCACTTAAAAAACATACTTAATATTCATTAGATAATTATGTGTTTTGAAATATTCGTGCGATAGATTTTAATCTATTTTAGTATTCGTATATTACATCTGATACTTATTTAGTATTTGATTGATACATTTAATTATTATTTATAATTCGGTTAAATTGCATTTTTTAATAATAATATCCGACTTATGCTTTTAATTCTGTTTTAGTATGCAACATTTACACAGCAATTTATCAGGCTTGCTTCTTTCAATAGAAATGTTGAGGATGGGAATAATATATACATGATAAGAAATTCTAAAAGAATGAGTTCAATTACCTGGATGGCTCTTACAAGAAGAGCCATGGAACTTGCTACAGTGGAAATATATGGATTTGTGGAAACAAGTACATACTTACGATCTATGTTGTATTACAAATATTAAGTTGTTGTATAAAAATACTCAAAACTATTTAACATAACTGTTCAACATATTGAAAATGTTAAAATTTAATGAGTCAAATGAGTCAATTTATTTCACGGAAACTCACCAGTATAGAAGTAGTCACATATGTTAAGTGTGATAGCAAACATGATGTATTTGTTTATTACTAAGTACGTGTACATTTTGTTGCACATTTATTGTGTATAATACAGTAGTATATATACGGTCTATATTAAAAAAATAAAAATTCTGGCAGCTACATCGACCCCATAATGTCGAATTAAGCGATCGCCTTATTTCTACAAATTTTGTCAAAAAGTTAAAAAAATGATGGATATGTTCATGAACTACTCCCAAATTTTATAAATAAATTTGATTTATTGACGGAACTACATAGTGACGTTGTGTAAATATGTTATCTATGCGTGAAAAAACTTCTTTCAACATATGACGGATAGTATGAACATAAAACACTACTAGAAGCGTGGAGAGGGCGTCAATTGACGCTTTTCAATTTTCAACCATTTATAACTTTTTTTGCCTGGATATTTTTTCATGAAATTTCTTGACTTTTAATCATTTGGGTAGTTTTTCTTTATCCTAAAATATTGAGGCAATCGGTTATTTAGAGAGAAAAAAATATTCCAAAAAGTATATAAGCGCTGAGAGCGTCAATTGACGCAAATGGCTATTTTTACTGAAATTCGCAATAATTTATTATTTATTTTTAATTCCAAAGCTGATTTCAAAGATAAAACAAGTTTGTCACAATACAAAATACTTATTCAA
>JAUZND010020584.1:0-25634 GCA_034780555.1 Coelogynopora nodosa | reverse complement strand
AACCTAGGGATAGACACCAGAATTAGGGCTCTAGCATGAATATTAAGGGAGTTATTGTCATTTTACTGTTTTGGCGGTCATCTTGGACACCATCTTGAAAATAACAACTTTTCGATGCTCTGATTCTCCTAGATTTTTAATATGTTATTCTTGATTATAAATACTACCAAAAACCGTTAAAAAACCTTTTGTAGGAATTTTTTGGGGGTTAAACCATATATTTCATATACTGACCCTACTAAATAGTATTATGCTGGATATAATGTAGTTAATAATTCCTACTTATAATAATAGTAGAAAAATGTAGTTAAGGAAAGTAATTGTGTTTATTGAAACATTACAACTCAGTTAGACGTTAATAAACAGTAAACGTAGTGAATTCACTATAGAAGAGAAAATATTTTAAGAACTTGTTATGTGTGAATTCAGAATAAATTTATAAAATGAAACTTTTTTCAACACATTGCATTTAATCTGAGCAATGTAAACAAACTAGTTTAATCTTTTTAAAATATAGTTGTTTTTAACCTTATTTTAAATTGACTAAATTACATACAAATAATAGAATACATATTGTTTAATAAAATTGTATATACTGTATATAAAAAAGCATTGATGTATTGTTATTCGTTATATATAACATTTTCACATATTTTTAAAGTGTACATAAAATTCATTATATAAATAGAAGTTAGACAATTTTGATTAAACAAAACACGCAATGTTCATTCGTTTTTTTATAATATCTAATAATAGTGTTCTAAAAATTAAAGTTATACCAAAATAAAATGAAACATTTCTTAAATTTGAGGTATCGAATGTTCTAATGTTTTATAACACTGTTAGTTTTAGTATCTTCATTTTGATTTATTTTATATTATTTACACTATTGTGGGTATGACTTTAATATCTGACAATTTAATCAATTTTTACTGATCTGTACGTATTTCTCACTGTTTTTCCTGTATTGCGTCCTATTTTATGGTTTCCTCTCTCACTCTCTTCCTCTACGCATAGAACCTCCACCTAGAGCCGGAAGAATACAACATTATATACTGTGACGTATTTAAGAGTAGACGCACGTGACACTCACTCATTCTACCAAGAGCCTACTGTTCCTTTCATTAATTATTTTCCCTACTTTTAGTTATTTTTATAACGAGAAAATTAAAATGTACCCTTTTAAAAAAGATGTTTCCAAATTTGATTGCGACGCCCCGCCCGGCCCTATACTTCGATTTCCTGGTTCTGTAAATATTATAGAGCTGCAATTTTGACTTCTTTAACGAAAATTACGATAATAATATAATGAAGTTAGTTATAGAAACAAGCAATACCCACATTGAAATTCAGTAATAGAATGTTACCAGAATTAGCGAAAAGAATACAAGATATAAATCATAGATAATCATAGGTTGGTCTCTAATAGGGGTTAATTTGACTTGCTTATCACGAATTTTATTTCTACAACGGAATTATTTAGGAGTATCATGTTGTCTATTGTGTATAGACGAGACAGAGTAATCGTCGTAAAAAAGATTTAATGTTATTCAAAAAAGATGTTTCAATCTGTCCAGCCTATCCTCTTGTTATCTTTCGCTCCTCCATCTCCCCCTTTCCACCTCCAGTTCTTCCTTTCTCTCCCTCTCCCTACATATCTTCCTCCGTCTCCCCGTCTCCACCTCCACCACTCAGAAGCTGCACGACCTACGAGAGTGTCTCAAGGACACAGCCCGCCAGCAGGATTACATGGGCGAGATGATTCCGGTCAAGTGGCTCCGACTGGAGAGGAAGATGGCCGAGCTGGTTGCTAGGGGCAATAACATTATTACCATCACCCAGGTCGGTCTAGGCTGCCGTGACGTATTCTATCATGTTACGTTTTTGAATAGTATTTTGTTGAGGAATGTCGTGTTAGCTGGCTTGAGTTTTTAATAGATCAATCAAGTAAACCATTTTATATTGATTAAATATTTATTAAAAAACTAAACTTGAAATTTGTTTGATCCTGTTATTTGATCGTTTTGCTTGAGTATGTTCAATATTTTTTTAGTATTAAGATGAGTTTCGTTGTATATTTATGCTATCAATTTATCTTTTAAACTGCTATACCTTCCATGTAGTGTTGCAACAAGATGCGATAATTATCACATTGCGATATGTTCCGCATGGCTGCGATGTTGCGATTTATAGTACGAAAATTTTCGATATTTTTTAAACTCCATGCTTTGAAAATGTTAGTAAGTATTTTGTCATTTCTGTCACACACGTGACCATAATTATCGTAGTTTATCGCAATAAATAATTATCTATAGTCTCGATTCTATTTTATATTGTTTGACTATCTAATAAATATTAAATTTCTTGTTATATACACGAATGTTCTATTGTATAAATTATTTTTTAACAATGCATAAGGATACGTTAACAGTTGCTACGTTTAACATAGATTAAGAATTATTAGATCTTCCCTTTAACCCTTTAAACCCGGAGTTAACCCAATTCAAAAAGAAACAGGAAGCTGAAGAGGCAAAACGTTTGAATGAAGAGAACACCCGACTGCGAGAACTTATCCAGCAAGAAATGAAGAACGGAATGATCACCTTTCTGCGTTGAAGGAGAAGGAGCGCCGACATGAAGGAAAGATCAAAGAGACTTAACGACAGCGACTTGAAGCTGTGACTGTGCGCTTCAGAATCCGATTGGGACACTATAGCATCAGTTCTGCTTTAGATAAAAAGAATACACCATAAGTAGGCGACCACAACAGTTTTGTGGCAGAAAGAAGTAAAATTGAATTGAAAGACGTTTGTAGACTTGTCTCTAAAGGTAAAATATTGTTTTTTGATATCTTTATCACTTTAAATTAATTATATTTATATAATTGTTATTTACACAACTAGTTGTAATTTTAGTTTTATTCTATTTAAAATAGATATTATTTTAGACAGTTTCGATGGAAAAGGCTAGCTTGTTGTTGAAGCGTACTACTTTGAGTATTTCTACTCTACCTATGATTACTAAAACGAAGAAAAAGACAATGCTTATATGTATTTTTATTTGTTAAGTTAACAAAATATTTTTCACAAGTATACCTAACTATATACTCTAGTGATAATATTTTGTCTATACGAGTATTTGTATTATATTTTAAAGAAATTATTAAAACAAGTTATTTTATAGGTACTTTTATTCGTTTTCGTATTATTGAGTTATTGCTTGGAATTTCAAACACTATAGCCCAGTATATTATATTTCAGTAATTTTAAATTGAGCTATATTTTTATCTGGTTGTGATTAATTTTTTGACAAAGCAGCTAGTCGCAACGCTGTCCCCCAGATGTAAACTCTTTGACCTATATTAACTATTGTAAGTTATATTGGAATGTCATTTGTGAAAAGAAATTAGTATATTTAAAAATTATATATTATATCATAACCATTATAAACTAAAACCTAAAAAATCAATGAAAATGTAGTTCCTTGCGGAGGGAGACTTGCATTGGTAATAAAAAGTTAATGCAAAAAGTTTTAACTGTTGAAAATATCATTTTTTAATTAATATTATTAATGAAATTGAATACTAAAAATTGTATTACTTTATTCATTTTTATACGGCTATAATTTTAATCTAATTTCTTAATATTATGTACATTGCAACTAGAATTACATTATTCTTAACTGTTGTTATCTTTATATGGGTAAGCACGTAATTTTTATGAATATACATATCCTAAAATAATAAAATTTGCACACGTATAATTCTAATAATTTTAATTACTCTTCTAATGTAATATATTGTTTACATGCATCTATCAAGACGAGTACAGAGGGTCAAATCAATTGCAAGATGCGTAAAAACTACAAAATCGGGAGAAATAACATTACTTTGTATGCCTTGAATGGTTCGAAATACTAGCTTTACACATATGGAATATTACACAGGATGTGCATGTTATGCATGGCTACATTCAATGCATGCTTCAATATAGAATTTATACAGCAAATGTGTTGTTACACACTGTTCAGTGATGCAATGACGATCCAGCGAGTTGATCACCACTATTACTGCTCATATATGATAAAACATTAACTGAACAATATGACAATGCTCATTTCTGAACTGCATTGGCTGATATGCGAATGATATGCTGCTAAACATTAATTGAGATATTCTCTACGTTGACAACCGTACCCATATGTAAATTATTATTATTATAAGCTATTAGTATATTTTAGTTTATAACTTTCGGTACACTAACCTGTATTATTATCATCAAATAGCCAGCTTTAGAGATTATAAAATATTTTATTCATAAAATAACTATGTTTAGAGTATCTAATATTAATAGAAGAAGCTTGTGTGTAGAGGGATATAATATCAATATGTGCACCTACCAATCACGAAGCTTGTGTGTAGAGGTATATAATATCAATATACGCACCTACCAATCAAGAAGCTTGTGTGTAGAGGTATATAATATCAATATGTGCACCTACCAATCACGAAGCTTGTGTGTAGAGGTATATAATATCAATATGGGCACCTACCAATAAAGAAGCTTGTGTGTAGAGGTATATAATATCAATATGCGCACCTACCAATCATGAAGCTTATGTGTAGAGGTATATAATATCAATATGCGCACCTACAAATCAAGAAGCTTGTATGTATAGGTATATAATATCAATATGCGCACCTACCAATCAAGAAGCTTATGTGTAGAGGTATATAATATCAATATGCGCACCTACCAAGCAAGAAGCTTATGTGTAGAGGTATATAATATCAATATGCGTACCTACCAATCAAGAAGCTTATGTGTAGAGGTATATAATATCCATATGCGCACCTACCAATCAAGAAGCTTGTGTGTAGAGGTATATACTATTGATATGCGTACCTACCAATCAAAAAGCTTGTATGTATAGGTATATAATATCAATATGCGCACCTACCAATCAAGAAGCTTGTGTGTAGAGGTGTATAATATAAATATGCGCACCTATCAATCAAATAATTTATTATTTATCATTGTAGAGCTATGTATACCCATTCCCGTAAACATTACACATATGATTTATCGTTCTGAATATATTATTCAGTTACTGTACTATAAAGCATAACATTTTCTAATCTCATACTGATCTTAATTTTTTTGTTATTATAGTTTTCATACCACTTTTTTAATTTGAAAATATCATAATACTGTATAGTATCAAGGAATATGACTTATTGTAAAAATAAGTTTATAAAAATATATCTATAAATAAGTAATTTTTAATTTAAATGTCTTTCTTTTTCACCGCACTATATAAATTATTTGATTTTTATCTTTTCATTATCTATTTGTTTTCTCTCTTTTCTTTTATAGGAAATAATAGCATTCTATTCTATTCCTTAACACCACCACAAAACTAATAAATAATATAACATTCATGACTGAACTGCAAAAATATCAAACACAAAATTAAAGTGTTGTCATCAAACCACAAACATTATTTTTTGACCAATTTTACAATAAATTTCTGTTAAATCCAGAAAGCAGAAGTACAACTGCGGACAGGTCGGATCATAAATAAGAACACGGGTATAACAAATGGTGACTAAATAATGGTGCGGGACTTTGAATCCTCAGCTACTCAATATCGCTTAAAATGTCTCTCCTTTTACCACAACACTCTCCCACCCTCTTATACCGCTTGTTCGTCTTCTATTTGTCCTTCTTCTGTTCTATCCGTCCTTCTTCAAACCCGCCATTTTCTGTTTCCAAATTTTATCAACAAAGAAACTCATTATCATTAATTATTATCCGCTTCCCACAATAGATGCTCTCTCTCAGTGAAGAGGAAGGCCTCCTTGGGGTGGACAAGTTGATACCGGCCCTCGAATTCCTTCACGACCTCGGCATTGTTGTCTATCTTGGCAAGTCGGCCTCGTCTTCCGGCCTCAAGAACGTCGTGATCCTCAATCCCAAGTGGCTTGTCGAGTGCTTCAGGGCGGTGATCCTGGCGGGACCGGTGCCCCAAGAGGTAACTCCAACTCTGTACTGTATTGGCAATTTGTTTGTTTCACAACTATCTTTACTGTAATTGTAAATCTTCAAGCGTTTAAATTATAATGTTTAAATGATAAGTTCCCTTTATAAATTAATAATGATAACTCCTACTCCGGTTGATTATAATTTTATAAACTCCATTTTTTATAAATTTATTAATTGGTGGTTACTTGGTGCCGCCAAGTGGCCCGCTCCATCATCAGTGAATCTATAATCGAACTGAATTCCATGTTTACGTTTCCCTTCTGTCAACCCCGTCATTATCACCCTTTTCTCTAGGGAGAGATTTCTACTCTCGTGACATCTCCATAATAAGATAATTGTGACTTAAGAATGACCGAATTTTTGTTATAAATGTTACTCGCTAATATATTAACAGTTCTGCAAATGCGTATTTCGCATGAAGGGGAGGGAAAACCTTTATGGATTAAAAAGTGGGTTGTTTATTCATACGTATTAATTGAATGCTTTCTTTTGACAACACATTAAACTCTCCTAATTATAGAAGAAAAGGTGAATACATATAAAAACGCAACAATGTAGTGTATATAAAAAATCGTTTAATATTGCTGTCAATATTTTCCTTATGCAGTAAGCCATATTAAGAGTAACAGGCGGAACGAGTTTACTATTGATACGACCAACAATACATTGGAAGGTAAACTGTAAAAATTCAAACTGTATATCATCCAATTTGATTGCATTGTGTTAATAATATATTGTATTTTTGTACAATAATTGTCAATGTATAATACAAAATAAGGTGCTAACAATATATTCTATTCTATAAAAACGCATTCTGATTTGTTTCAATATTAAATATATAACACAGATATGTATTCTTCAAAAAGGAGATGTTGACAATCGAAAAGATGTATTTTTAAGTAGCGATCAAAAACAAGTATATATATACACACACGTATATACACACTCACTTTTTGTAATAAATACAAAAGAAAAGACGCAATAGTATAATAACTGTTTTGTAATACACACTCTAGCTTATTTGTATATATTGAATATATATAGAATCATGAATAAATAAAGAATGAATATAAAAGCATTATTTCATAAAATAGAATCATTTTAAAATGTTCTAGTATGTATGTCTAAAGCCTAAGTGATACATTTTGCTAAAACTTTATCCAAAATAAGGCACTAATTTCGAAAATATTAGACCTATATTTCAGATTGCAGAATGATACAATATTCAAAACCATTATATAAGCCGTCAGTACCAATCTGGTAAGAGAGAAAATGTAATTTATTAGAATACTTTACAAAATAGTAAAAAAGCACTAAAATGAATATTATTGATAACAACTAAGGTCGAAATGGTAGGACCAGTTCCGCGGTTAATGAGTAAGTAATGAATCGAGATAAAAAAATGAAATGTATATAACCAGTTTAAAATATCAATACAGATAATATGTGTATATCTGCAGATGAAAGGGAGCATTTTATTTATAAAGGTAACCAACTATAATGGAAATAAATTTAATTAACAAAATTCCTGTCTATTTAACAGAAAAGCACTTTGAAAATAAAAGCAAAAATTACAGATAAACAAATCAGAAGATTGAAAGTTCAAATAGAGGGAGGCTAATCAAAAGAGTAAAAAAATATATACATATATATATATATATGTATATATAATAAATATACTAATATAATAATATATAATAAATATATAATATATATGTATATATGTATTCTGTTCAAAAACAGAACTCTGGTAACTGATAGAGGTTTCTACGTGTTTAGGTAAACGTTTTTATAGAAAATTAATAAAGAAAAACGAGAATAGGAGAGTTCTGAAGCTGAGTGATTAATAGGCTTATTGTTGTGACTGACAGAAGGGTAATCCGATTTGTAATCCGATTAATTTCTTCCTCTTCAAGAGACATACTTATGTTGTAGGCAAATTATTTAGTGAAATTAACTTGTTTTTCTTATTTGTAGAAGTTTTTTTTGTTATTTATTAATTGTAATTAAAAAATGGAGTTATTATTATATAAAATATATCAAATTATTAATTAGATGTGAATATACAATTATTTATTTATTTAAAAATTACAAAAGTGCCTGACTCTTTAATATTGAGTGTTTAATAATGTTGTGATAGTTACGATTAATTGAATATAAAATTTTAATTTTTGACCGATTTTGGCCGATTCATAATTTTTAAATTAGAAAATCTTTTAATAGAGACATTATAAACAAATGTGTATTTTATTAATTTAACTCCACAATAATGTCAGTTTAGTTTTGAATTTATTAAACTCAACTTGAAAGACAATTGTGAAAAAATAGTGACAGGTTTATATAATAGTGACAGGTTTATATCAGCTCCTGGAAACCTGCATCTTTGTTTTGTTTATAATTCTCTGGCCACCTTTATCTAGTCTTTTACTAAAATATTGCTATAATTTTAATTTAGAGACATTCGTTAAGGTTTTATTTTAAAATTTATTATTAACATTAGTGAAGGCAGAAATCAATATTCCGTACCCGAAAGTTCTGAATTAGTAGGACTAATTTCTAAGTTGTGCAACAATACTTTACTCTAATATTTTTAACTTGAAATAAAAGACAACATTTAATCGAAAGTAAAGTTCATAAAAATGTATTCCAGGATTTTAAAATACGAAATATACGGAAAACTAACTAATTAAATAAATAAAATTTCATAATATTTGATTGTTAAGATTTATTTAATTGGATTTTATTTCAATTCATTCCATACATATTCAGATAAGCATGTAATCTATTATTAAATATATAAAGGTTACAAATTGGTATTGTTTTATTCTTAATTCTCACTTTTTGTAATTTTTTATAATTAAAGATACGACTATGGAGAAACCCAAAATTAAATCCCTTTTTACGGAACTATGAATCAATCTTTTCACAACATTATATCATTATTCAGATCTAATCTATCCATACTACAATGTAATTACAATGTACATTACAATTATAATGTAAGTACAATGAAATTATTATGTTAGGTTTAGCCATATATAGTAAGTCTATTGTGTTTAATATTATTAACAGGTATATTGGTATTTTTTTGTAGTTTTTATATTTTAGATATGTAAAAGCTCACTTTTTCTATCATGTTCATTTTATTCACAGAATGCACTCGCCGTTTTTATTTATCATAATATTTAAGTTGACTTTTCCTCGTCTAGTCTTCAAATCGATTCTAATACACATTTAAAATAAAATAGATTAAATTAAATATTGAGATTAGATACACAGTATAGTTCCCGACTGGAACAATGAACAGCGGATGAAATAACATCAATAATTCATTATTTTTTTCACTTTTGTTAAATAGCGCCTTTATAAACCAGCAGTTTACTCCGTGTTGACATTATCGTCAAGGCTGCAGCTGGAATTCTATTACGAAGTGAGACGTCAGCAAATATGGCTTCATTGTGTTTTCCTGTAAACATTGTTTTAAATTTGAAACAATAAGTGAATTTATTAACTGATGTAAGGCCTAATTAGGATATAATAAATATTTTATAAAATTTTACCCATCGCATTAGGCGATGGGAAAGTTTCTCGCACATGACGTAACATATTTCAACAACTTGTTCAGTTGGCTCTTCTGTATATATTCTGCATTACACTTTCTAATTAATATATTTTTAATAGATAAGTTTCAAATACGCTACACGGTGTACTTAGTTAATCGATTTATTTGTGGTTTTATGAAAGTTGTAGTATACAGCTTTTTTTGGCAATTTATTGATTCATCCATTGTTACAAAATGAAAAATACTTCACCTAAGTGTTTAACCGTATAATTAGTCATAAAAAGAATTATTCTAGATAGCAATAATAAGGAAGAAACGCTCTTTTGATCATTATATAATTTAATCTGTCAAACATTTTGCAAGTAAATTAAGCGTTAGCAACATCCATTGATGTGAAATTAAATGTCTAAAGCTTGCATTAATTATTTCCTCTCGCTGCGCTATCTATAGTTTCATTAATCCCGTCGTTTATCGAACTCTCGTATCGGTGTCTGCTGTTCTTTAACCTATCTTATATCACCTCTCTTGGTTAGAACCTGAAGGAGTCCTGGACGAAGTTGTCTCAGACTGCTGTCCTGGAGGAACGACTGCTGGACCATTACTGGGCCAATATCAGCCACCAGAAGCCGATCCTGGTTGGACTCATGGAGCAGTTCGACCTGATGGCTGAACGATTGCCGAATCCCCCCAGTCACGTGGTGGGTTTGTATGCTATATAGACTGTATATATTAGTGAATGTGATTTCGTTGAAAGATATTCACGGTTAGTGTAAGAGTGGCGCCTGCAGTACTTTGAACAGGGCGGCCATATATACGGGAATTTCCCGTATATACGGAAAAGTATACTTGAATTTTGTATATTTAAAAAATATGCTTCATTTTTCATTAACACACGGGATTTTTTTAAACGAAAATTTCATGATTTTGTTTGAAAAAATTTCGCGCTACGCGCGGTTTATTACTATGTCCCTGATTTAGTTTAGTCACAAATTTATCTCTTTTCTTTTTCAGTTATGTTTTACTTCCAAAAGGGCAGTATATTGTTTCTTTTGTTAAACAGCTTGAATATTTGCTATAAATAAAAACTTCTGCTTTATTTCATATTGTTTTGTTTGTTACTGCGTTTGTTTGATATAGGCTTATGTTATATATTGTATAATAATAGATCACGTCAGTTATTATTCTACTATTACATGTTGCAAATGCTACAGCAGTGTCATCTTCAATTTAGAGAACTTTTGATTCAATCGAATGGATTAAGTTCTAAAAAAATATATCAAAATATCAAAATTGAAATCTCTAGATAAGTGTATTAAATTGTGAGACAGACTGTGAGATGCATATGCAACCTTTTATATTTCGTGTTTTATGTTTTCTACATAAATCTGTTTTGATTCATATTATGTATTTTATTTAAGTAGTGTGGCCTTTGTTATTGTTTTATTCTATGAAAGCGTTCTATTTTGTTATGTCAGGACCACCAGGAATAACTTATTTTAGTTCTGTGTGGACCAAAGAATTCAGGTGGATTCAATCTGTGCCTAACAAGCATTCTTCTAAATGCACTTTATGTGATTCTATTTTTTCTGTGGAATCTAAGGCCAAAATTTCACATAGCAAAGTAAGTTAAGCTTTCTTAGTAGAATTGTGGTAGAGCCTATCATGTAGTCTCTTTTCTTAATCTTAGTCTATGTTTTCATTAATTTTAGGGTGCCAAGCATATGAATCAAATGGAGCACTCAAAATCGATATCGATCGGTGCGTTTTTCACCAAAAAAAAGAAGCGACGATTTCTAGTAGTTCTACAGCCCCTACTTCTAGCAGTTCTACAGCCCCTACTTCTAGCAGTTCTACAGCCCCTATTTCTAGCAGTCCTAGTCGTTCTTTAGAAAATCTCCCCAGGAAAGATAATATAATACGTACAGAATTAATTATGTTGTTGGCTGCGGTTAAGTTTCACCTTAGTGCAAGAAGTTGTGAAGCTATTACATCTCTTTATCCGAGCATGTTTGAGGACTCAAAAATTGCTGCAGAAATTAAATTGGGAAGAACGAAATTTGCTTACCAGTTATTATTTGGTGTTTCTCCCTTTTTCCACGAATCGTTGATTGAGCAACTGAAACAATCATCAGAATATGTGGTCAAATGGACATATCAGTTAGATTTTGGGATGAGAAAAAATCCCAGGTTGTCACAAGATATTTTACATCTGTCTATTTGGAGCATTCTAGGCTGTGGATTTGGCTGATGCGCTTTGCGATGCTCTTGAGAAAATAGATTTGAAGAAAATGTTTTCAATTTCTATGGATTGGCCCAATGTTAATTGGGCAGTTCTAAAAAATATTTTCAGCGCAGAGAAATAGAAGGATTTCCGGAATTGTTGAAATTGGGTTCGTGCGGGCTTCATATCGTGCATGGTGCTGCATCAACTGGGCACAACAAAAGTGGTTGAAACCTTCAGGAAGCTTTGTCATCGGGGTATTACTTTTTTTGGATTCTCCATTGCGCAGAGCCAAGTTTAAGGCAATTTCCGGTTTAGATAGATTTCCAAAAAAGTTTTGTGCTGTGCGTTGGTGCGAAAACACTGACGTTGCAAATAGATTTCTCGAGTTGGTACCTGGTCTCAAAAAATATTGTGCTGAAGTGAAGCCTAAACCAGATGTTGTCTTTTTTTCTCGTCTCGAGAAACATTTAAAGGATCCTCTATTGACAGCAAAACTGCAGTTTTTCATTTCAATTTCCCAAACTCTGGATCCCTTTCTCCGTATGTTCCAGAGTGATAAGCCTATGGTGCCTTTCCTTTATGATAGTTTAGCTGATATTCAGCAGAAATTATCTTCGCGTTATCTCCAGGATTCTGTCATTGAGAAGGATTCAACATCGCCCTGTACACTCGCATCAGCAATTTTTAATGCCAGTGAAGCTGATTTTAGATCAAATTTCAAAGTGGGGGTAGGTGCTCAACTTGAACGGAATAAGTTGAAGAACTCTGGAAATCCTGCACATTCCCGCATTACTGTTGCTTTTCATGCTGATTGCAAAACCTACTTACACGCGATGACGAAAAAACTGGCAGAAAGAAGCCCATTGCAATTTGATATAGTTAAAGAAGTAAATTATTATATAAATTTGTTTATTGTTACACATTTTTTATTATGTTTTTTATGTTCTTTACCAAACTTGGCGTATAATAATTTTGACACATAAAATATTTGTCGTAAAAATAAGGCACGTTCTCTTCATCCGGCTTACATGGAAAAGAATCCAGAGTCTGCAAAATTGCTGCTAGAAAAAATGGTGACATCATTTGCAGAAAAGGCACACTTTGTCGATATGGGTATGGCTGATAAGATAATGGAACAATACAATGATTTAATCAGCAGTGAAGAATTTCTTACCGATGCAAAGGCTTTCAAAATGTCGGATCGCTTGGACGATTTATTTTTCAAACATTGTGGTGGTTGCGAAAAGTTCAGTGATCTTTGGATTTTAATACGCAAAGTAATGATTCTTTCACACGGAAACGTAACGGTATAAAGTTTCTCACTATTATAAATATTTAGAATTAGAGTATTTATTTACAATAATTTAACTAATTCCATATGTATTATTATAGTGTTTGAATGTAATGATTGTTTTTTAAACGGTTGACTTATTAGAATATTTAAAAATGTGTTTTAAATTCAGGTTGAAAGAGGGTTCGGCATACAGAAACAGATGCTGGTAGAAAATTTGCAGGAAGACACCATGATTGCAAAGCGAAGAGTGTTCGATGCAGTTGGTGAAAATTTCATACCCGATTTGGTGACTGCAGATATGATCATAGTATGGTAATGTGTTGTATTTCGTCGTTTAAATATTATTGGTTATAATGTTTTTAACATTTTAAATCAGCGGCGTAACAACGCCTAAATTACTTAAAATTACCAAAAAAAAATCTATAAAATAATATATAAATATTTGTTTTTCAGGGCAACCTCTGGCGCTAGTACCAGATATTTTACAGCACTGGAATGGCAACGAATTCAGGAGCGGGAGCAAGCCTCAGAATTTTCGTCGAAGAAACGAAAATCCGTGGCTCTCATGGAAGTGCGAGAAGAAGAGTCACGAGCCGAGCCGAAGCTGCTCTTTTAGAAGCTCGCATGAAAAGAAAGAAGATCGAAATGGGACTATTGTGAACTTATTGATATTCTTGTACATTACTGGTATTTGAACTTTTATATTACTAATTAAGTTTTTTGTAATATTTGTACTTTGGGACTATTGTGAACTTATTGATATTCTTGTAATGTACATTACTGGAAGTTGAACGTGTATATTACTAATTAAGTTATTTGTACTTGATATATCTTGAAATATTGACCTTTTAATTTTTTTAATATGCGGGAAAAATACGGGATTTTTTTTTATAAATCATATTGCCACCCTGTTTGAAATTCAATGAATATATATAAAATTTAAAATATTTGCATACTTTTTTATGTGATAAAAATAGGAGAAGTGGGACAATATATTATATTCTTTACTTTTAATTTTTCTAGCTTGGTTTATTTACTTACTCTAATGTTTTTTTACATTTTTAAGGAAGTTTTCCTATTTTTTATAAATATAAATTACAAATTTTAGATTAATATTCAACAAAGACAATTTAATTTCACCTTGAAAAATTCATAAACATAATCTTCAATTTTTCTCCTAAATGTCTGACAAATGTGGCCACTCCTGACAATCACTAATGTGTTTAAATATAAAATTTGTATACGTTAAGATTGAAATGTACGTTTTGTGATTATTTTCTTTCTCCTTCTCTCCTGTTTTGTAAGTTTTATTATTTCTGCATTCCTAATGCGGTCGGTCAAGGCCTCCGCCAAGGTTGCCCTCTGTCTTCCTATTTGTTCAACACCTATGCGGAATACATTATGAGAGAAGCGCTTAACGGATTCTCTAGTGGCGTTCCCATCGGGGGGAGTTTGACAAACAAACCTTCGCTACGCAGACGATACGACCCTCATCGCATCCAACGTAAAATGACCGCCAAGAACCGATCAATCATGTTAAGATCGTTATCGAACAGTTAGGCCACCTGCTCAACGTCTAAAAAAACAAAGCCATGATCATCGACACTCAACGACCACAAGATGACTCGCAATCACAGCCGACAGCCAACCCATAGCGATCATTACGGAATTTAATTTTTTATGATCTCTGAAAACTAACTAAGGTGGCTGCAGCAAATCAATTCGACGTAGAATCTCCATGGCCCGGTCTGCGAAAACACACCTTGAAAATTGTTTGAAAAACAACGAAATCAACAAGAACACGAAACTCCGTTTTATTAAAGCCCTCATCTTTTCAATTGCAACCTATGCCAGGAAAACTTGGACAATAACTCAAGACGACATAGGCAAGATATTAGCGTTCGAGCTTTGAGTGACCACGTACACAGGAACACGTACACAATGAAGAAATCCTTTCCAGACTCAACAACCCTTCTCGCCTTCTCAATCGCATCCGTGCGGATCCCATTAGGTACTTTGGACACATCCACCAGACGACCCAGCGACAATTTGAAAAAACTATTCCCTGATTGTCGTGTTTCAGGCAGAGGCGGAGGAGGACGACCCAAGATATGTTTTATTGACTCTCCGATAAAAATTACACCGCTCTCAACTAACGATCTTAAAGAGGGAAGCCATAATCGGAATTCGTGGAGGAAAATGATTACTGACACGATGTTGTAGCCCACGTGACGAATGACGCAGAAGAAGAATGCATTAAATTACTCTTAATAAATAATATATTTATAAATTATAGCTTTAAAACGTTGTATCTTATTCCATTCTCCCTTCTTTCTCTTTTCACTCCTCTCTTTCTCTCTCCCTCACACACTCTATCTCTCTTTGTCCTATGTCTCTAATCGCTGCATCTCCGTCTCTTTCTATAGATATCGTATGCGTCGATAGAGCGCTCCTTCTATGTGCCGGCGCTACTGAAGCCCTGGAGAGCATCGGAAGGGTCTGAGTCCGACCTACCAGACGCCGTGGTTTTCTACCTCAAATTTCGTAGTTTTCTGCCAGGCAAGACTCATTCTGTTATACGCTGTCTATGTAACGAACGAGGAGGATAAGTGGATAAATATTATCATGTTCCATTATTATTAGGAAATTTAAAAAGAAACGTATACTGTTAATAAAATAATTTGGATACCACGCACTACCACTCCACTATTCATATTTTAATAAGCCCATTGCAATAATTTCGACTACGAAATACTATTGTCATAGTTCAATATGACTTTCAGACAAACTTTATAGTTAGAGGAGGCAGGTATATCTTTTAAAATCTTGTGAATTTGTTCCTGGATTATTTACAGAGTATAAAATCATATAATTTCTTTTTCTTCTGGTACTGACTAATGGATTTTACGTAAAGACATAAAAAGGTTTGTTTTGTTTAACTTGAATATGTTTCTTTAATATTGAAATAATTTTAATAAAGTATGTTTCGACTTCGAAGTTTTTGATCATTTTAGCAAATTTTTCTCAGTCTATCTTTTATTTTTTATTTTATTTATATAAACAACTTAATATCAGCACAATGTGTATAACTATATTATATTTTAAACCATTTGAATATGACATCTCTAATGGCAGGTTATACTTACTTTATGATTAGAGCATTGCATTAAAGCTGTATAACTGGAGATAACATTTTAATAAGATCTAAATTAAATTGAGTAGTTTAATTTAATTTTACTGACTCTATAATACATTACACATTTTGATAGTTAAAATTTAAACATTTTTACAAAATATTTAACAGGCCTTTTTGTTGATGTCGCAGTGCCTCAAACAGTACTATTTTAGATTAAACTGTTAGAAACGTGTGGAATTATATCCAACTAAACTTGGCTAACATAATATAATAAATGTCTTAACTTATAAATTACAAAAGATACATTTACCAGTATAATATTGCACTTAAACGCTAACATAAACTTGTACATTTTTAATAACCGTACTTCGACATGAAAACAACAAAATGTGAATAGTCATCTGCACACTTTTTTATTAATAATTTGTTTTTATTGAAAATGCTCTATAAGTTGCGTTATCTAAAGAATAATTATAAGCTTACTAGGGATTATTTTCCTTTGTGGCTTCATTCAATTTAAATGAATGTTTAAATTACCTAAAAATTAATAAAAACACTTTAAGTTTTTCATCATTCTAATAATTTTTTAATAGTAACTAATGATCTTTTCAATTATGATTTCGTATATAATTTCAAATAAATTTAGCGGCCTCATTTTGGTTTACATTGCTCCCCCACAATGTTGAGATACACGCAAGCTCAACATTAATCTATTGTTGGATGGTTTGCAGCATCTCACATGGCAGTTATTCTATAAGAAGACTATTACAAAGTTTTATTTTCAATATGGGTCACCAATTCTTCCAACTATTTATTAAATTGCCTCTCTCCTCTTTCCACATTTTAGAAACCCTGTTTCAGCGTCTGTTGACTCGCAGTATTCGCTGGTCTCAGGAACTGGGGGGACGGGATCCAGTTCTTTTCAACAACAAGGCCTGGTTCTTCGTGGATCAAGAGCACGACTTTGCGCTAGAGATGGAAGACAGGATGTTTACCAGAATAAAGGTTCGTTGCCATTCGTCTAACAGTGTTGTTTTGTACAAATGGTCTCTCACATTTTATTATAATGTTATTCATAATATGATAGGTTCAATGCTTTTATAGCACTTTTAGAATGACATCGTTCCTTCATATTCTCGTGTCAATGAAGAAGATGAAATTACATATTTTGCAGAAACTTGACTATGTATAATAATTCAAACTTCCTGTGTCAGTACGGAACCTCCCTAATCACCCTCTTTTAAATTGTTTGCAGTGAAAATTTACCGGTTGTATGTATATCAATTTTCTGACTTCATAAGTTTAATTTTACTTAGTTTTTCAAAAACACATAATAAATGTTGAACTATTTCATAAAGAAATAAATATATATTATAAATAAATATTACTTTCAATCTTAAAATCAAATTCTGCACAGCATTGGGGATTTATGAATTTTATAATGATAACCTTTTCTACTAACATTTCTACCATATCAACATAATTCTACATAAATTAAAGAATATCAAAAGAATTCTATATATTTAAAATATTTATTATTAAATATAAAAATTATTGTTGTATTAATATCTTAAATTTTTTAAATTTGCTGAAATAATTAAGTTATATCATATTTTACTTCTTTATTTGGCTAAAACTTTTTTTTGATTAATTTTGTTCTAAAATATCATTCATTTAATTTTTGTTAAATTAAAAACTATTTTATTTTATTAATTATTTAAAATGTTATCAATAGTAGTTCTCAATATAAACCACTACTTTTATTTGTTTCTGGATTAAGTTTAGAGTCAAAAAGTTATATTTGTATTTTAATATATTAATATTTTTTATTCAATAGCTACTGATTCAGTTTTGAACTATACTGAGAGTAAAATATAGTGATAAAATAATATTAATTTTGAACACGTGTCAATGTTGTATTCCACCGTATTTCAGGTGTCGGTGTACAAAGTTGGAGTTCAGGATGAACAGAACAGTCCTGGTATTCCTCTCCCACAGGTCACTGCCAAGGTAGACATGATTCTTTTCACTGATTTCTATTCACGGTCGATAGTCACAATACCATTTCCCTATTGAGCGTGAAATCTCGGTCATACTTGTCGATAGGTCAAGGCTGTCTTTTATGTCTCATTCTTATACTCTTAAACGTTGTTATCATTAATTTCCTGCAATTATTTAACTGTCATAACTCACTTACCCTCTCCTCACTTCTCAACTTTAATTTAAACAATTTAAACATCCCCTGTCTGATATTCGCGAGTATGAAAAACGTCTTTCTAACAAAATGTTATATGATTAATGTTTAATTTGATTTATAAATTATAATATATTCATTTAATTTTCCATGTCAAATATTAATTACAGTGGCGTTCTTGTACTTTCCCATTTTAAACTACTGTATGTTGAAAATAAAGTTTTTTTAATGTGGATAAATTTTAGAAAGTTTGAGCATAATGAAATAAATATCGAAATGTATAAAATAATTTTTTACAGCAATTATTTTATAAAGGAAAATTAAAAATCATTATAATGATTGATCCAATAAAAAGTGTTCGTTAAACTCACGTCTGCAGAGGTGTTTATGCAGATAGCAACTAAGTAGAGCATTAGTGTATTACTTTATTTTGGACAAAACACCATTTAATAAATAACTTACGGTAAGTTTATATATCTATATAAAACATTACGTAAATATCAAGTTATTGTTATTTATTATAAACCACTATAATTTTAAATAAAAATAAATTACCAATATTCAAAAACACTTTAATAAAGCAATCATATGGTATAATTTGGGTTTATGGAATGTAAAGAGAATGAAAGTACTGGGTGAAATAAATAGTACAAAGTACAGGATCTATGAAAAAATAGTTCGAACAAACATCAAGTAAAGCAAGAATTACCTGTACACAACACAATTGGGGCAGAACATGATCAGATTAGTCATGTCTGTGGAACATGTGAAAACGGAGCCAATAAAACAAACAAACAAGCTTGTTAAACCCTGATCATCCATTGCTGCCTTGTACTGCAGGTGCGCAACTTTGTGGAGGGCGTGCTGGCGGAGCTGCGTCAGCTGTGGATGCGGCGCATCTCCTTCACGACGGCGGTGGTCTGCCCCTGTGAGGCCGCCTGTAAGCTGCACCACGCCGAGGCCTGCAACCGGCCCGAGTGTCAGCACCTCCTCTCCCTCGACGAGTGTCTCAGCTCCAAGGTGACTCATGCGAGGAAATGGGGACTTTAGCGACTGTTCTATAGTGACTATATCAGCTCCAACTCTAATAACTGCATAAGTCGTCGTTAAGCAAGACGTGTGTATCACCACCTCTACATTGTATAGTAGGCCGAAATGGTATCGCGGTCGAAATAGTTCGAAGGCCGACAACAGTAACACTTTTTCAAATCTTTAAAAATGATATGTTTGAGTTTATAAAAGAAACCATTTTTTACAGGGCCGGCGGAAACTGGAACCACAGGGGATGCCGTAGTCCCCCCTCCTTCTCTTTTTAGGGGACGACCTTACAGAGGGGCGGAAAATGTGTACGAACAATTTTCCCATGACCATTTCTTAATAATTGAGGTGGGGGATAAAGAGTTCATAAAGGGTTCATTAGATTACATAAAAATACATGTTTATTAATATGAATACCATTTATTATTCATTAATAAATTACTAGAGGTTACTGAAATTAAATTTAATACATGCAAAAAAGTTTTTCCCATTTTTTATAAACATGTTTAAGTATGATTTAGGTCTATTTTATTTGATCCACGATATTTAAAGTTATTTACTGTATGTGTCAATTGCTAAGTTGAACCAAAAGTTGTAGGACAGAAATATTTACTTAAATCTATTTGTTATTTAACAAATTATTTAATAAATTTGGGGTTGATTCACTAGACCCTCCAGAGCTCCAAAAGACAAAGTGTAATGTAAAAAAACGTTGGCCGAGAGTATTAAATTAGAAAAATATTTGAAGTGTACTTCAGTTTAAGTATTATTTTCTGAAAAATATTAAAATGGGTGACACAATATCTGTGCTTTCGAGCTTCAAGGCCACCTGGTTAATACTTGTAATAACAAAAAACGAAGTATTTGAAAGGTTGTTATCCCTGTAAAGAATATAAGCCTAATATTGATTGTTATTCTCGTAAATTCAGCTTTAGGTGGACTGTTTCGGCCACCATATATACTTCTCAGATTTAAAATTGTTGTTTTGTAAGACCTAAACTTTTAAAAAGTATAGGACGTTTTCGTATTATTAGATTTCATATAGAATATCGTAGCATTATTGTCGAATAGCTTTCTTGACATAACGGACTATGTCTTTCAGACTATGATCTGAAAACTTTGTAATAGATAAATAAATATTATTATAAATAACTTTTAGTGCTCTGATTAATATTATCATTGAACTTTATACATAATTTCTGGTAACAAATTTTAATTGATAATCTCATTGTTTTACCGGAGCGGTTTATCCGTTACAATTGTAAAATGTCTACAATTCTGTCAAATTTCAACTAATTTTTTAAAATAAGCACTGACTCATAGCTATTCTGCTAGTCTATTTATTTAATTTCGTTGTACTTTATTTAATATATATATATTTGATTTAATCAGCTGTAAATCACTAAAATGTCTATAACTTTGTTAAATTTCACCCGATTTTTTAAAAATTGACGCTAGCTCATAGCTATTCGGAATATCTATCTATTAAATTTTATTTTACTATATAAAAAATTATTTAAAAAAGATGATACTACTTACAAAAAAAGTAGTATAAATTATTTGGCTTGTGTTGGTGAGTCAATATACCAAGTTTGGTTATCATAAGTTGTAAACATCAAAAGTTATAGGCTAAAAAAAATGACGTTACGAATGACGTCATTTTTTGTCCAAAATTTTAAAAAACGATCTAAAAACAATATTTATAATTAAATAATAAGATTATAATGTAATTAGACGCTAATTAAAATTGTCAAGGTTACATTATATACTACTTAAAAATATGTATAAGTAGTATAACATATTTCTCTTATATTTGTGAGTCATCATACCAACTTTGGTTGTCATAAGTTACTACCCTAAAAAGATATACCAAAATGAAAGATTTTGGTGTATTTATGATCGATAATGATCCGGATCATAAAAAAAAATTGGCGCAAAAATTCAAAATAATTTTACATTTGTGAGGAGGGTTAGAAATATCACTCATATACTACTCGTGTGCCATGGCATTGTAAAGTATTTAATTCAATAAAGTATTATAAATGTGTTGCAGTATGTATTAGAAAAATATAGCAATATATTTGTATAATATATTCTAATATGTAATATATTAGAAAAATATTTAATTACATCAAAATTCAACATTGAAATATTACTTTTTACCCAACCAGTATATATTAATGAGCAGGTAATGATCAAAGGATTGTGTCCTAAAGTTTTAAGCCCACTGTCACTCGAGCTATTGTTATGATTTACGACGTGAAGGTGGGAAACGTTTTAATTATGGTTTGTGATACGCATACACCACTCTCGCCAAGTTTAAAGTGACAGAGTTAGTATTATTAGTTGACATGTTACAGAGTTGCGTGTTTTTTGTAAAATTTAAAAATATTTATTTTACAAATTGAGATATGATTTTTTTTTTAATGTTGAAGGATTTTTTTAATATTGATTAACTCTAATATACATATTTAAAAAAATGTGCTTTTCTTCATTTTATTTGTTTATATATTAATGTTATTCTAGTACAGTCAGCGACCGTAGCCGTTCGTTAACAGTATGGTTAATGTTTCATAAACTTCTGAAAATCTGAAATAGATATAATATGTAATTGCCTTATTATTCTTGTTACTGGACTTGATTAAAAACAAAATTCAAGTAAAGTGAGTTTAAACGTAATTAGAAATTACTTTATATTATGTCGGCCTACAGTTCAATCTAGTTTACTTCAATGTGCTTTGTCTATATAATGTATAATGTTTATCCCTTTTATTACAATTTGAATTTATAGTTTTTGTCACAATTTATATTTAAAAAAATAAATAAACATTATTTCGTTGGGTATATCGTTAATTCGTTAGATTTCCGCTTATTCTGAATCTTAATATTGGAAAAAGTATCGTTGTATCTTTTGTTGTATCAATCTACATTATGTGTTATTTAGTATTTTTGAAGAATAATAACTGTATTGATATTATTTCGATATTAAGTTCAAATATCGATCGTAGTCAAATGTTTGTATGTAGATTGCATTTCATTTCATTTTAAACTAAATTATATTATTGATATAAAGTTTACATTTTATCATATATTTTATAATAATTTGTTATCAATATTTGAACTGTAGGTCGTACTATACACAGGTTGGTTTAATGATAACTAATTAGACAGGTCTTGTACATTTTCATGAATTACCATAATATATATATTTATTGTTTATCACATCTACCGCAGTTGATACACGTCTTGTTACATTTCCTTTTTTTTAAATAATTTATTATGAATTTAATTAAAAATGATCACCGGTAGTCTCTACATTTAATGTTGCTTTCTTTAGGTGGTTTGCTGTGGACACCGTCGTGTAAAGACGAACAAGTGGCATCAATGGTTCCCCGAAATATTGCCATCGCCTCGAGGTAAGCGTTAATCACTAAAAATATTATTAAAATATGTCTGTTAATTCATATTATTTTTACGGGAGTTTTGTATAACGCTCTCAGCCTTCGTATATTGTGAATTAAATATAAAAACAGATACCTGTTATGATCAATAATATTTTGAATTCAAATAGATTACTCGGCATTTATTGAATTTTTATATATATACGACTCAACTTATTAAAAGAACAGTGTAATATTATATTGAATTTTAAGATATGGTGCAGAAATAGTTCATAAACTGGAGTCATTCTTTATTATGATTAAATTTTATCTGTCTTATTCGATAATATACAAAAAAATCATTTTATTTTACAACTTTGGTATATGAAACATCTATTTAAAAATTAATTTAAAAATTTGATATTAATTATTATACCCTGACGCGTAATATTTTATAATTTTGTTACATGCTAAAATGATGAAATTATTTAAAGAATTCTTTCATCATTTATATATTATGTAGATAAATTGAAATTATCGTGATAGTTATTACTTTTTTAAGTAACAAAAACAAAATGTTGTCTAGTCACCCACGCCAAGTTACGTCAGGGATAACAAACGGAAATAGTTTTATAAAACATCCTTGATGCATTCATTACATTATTGAAAAATTATTTTGATATAATGGATCTAACATGACAATAGTTTAGTAAATTATACAAAACTGGAAGTCAATTTCTTTTTTGTTTCTATGGAAACATTGTATGTACATGTGGCATTTACAACTAAAACAGTATTTTTTCTGAATAATAGAGAATTTTATAAAATTTAAAAATATAAATTGTAAAAAACAATTAAATAATTTGGGAGCATATATACTGCTTCGCTAGAATAGCATAATGTTCCCGATTGATTTTATAATCTTGAATATTATTTGACACAACTATTGTATTTTTACATGAAACGAAATGTTAAAAAATAATAGTTTTCTTCTGTTCAAAGGATGTAAATTAAAAATTAAATACTATATGAAGTACTTATTATGGGTGACAACCAATATAGTATAAGAATTAGTTATATCTTTTTAAATGTACAGCGGTCCCACATTGCTATTAAGACAAACAAAATGTGAATTAGCGGTAATTAAAACACATGATGTATCCATTACATTCAAATGTTTTAGTTCTAATATGATACAATTAATTTATCGATCTCAATATCTGGATGTCTGAGTCGAATTAATTCAAATTATTGTTGATACAAATTTATCGGGTTATAAAAATCAGTATTGGATATGTGTATTTAACGAGAATCAACTCATTTTCCTGTGAAGTATCAAACTGGAATTGCCCACTAGGATTTATTTATTACGAAGAGTTTGAAGAAACGACTTTGTTTATAGAATGCATTATGTAAAATGTAATTAATCTCTTTACATCAGAAGAACCTATCATCTGAAACTTTATACAAGTGTCAAATATCACGCAACAAATAATCATAAAAAATCTAAAGATGTAATATTATTATTAATACATTCATTTTCTGTGGAACAATATATGTAATACAAATGACTATGCAGGTTCTCAGAAGGCAATGTGTAGATCTTCAATTGTTCCAACAATTGTTCTAATTAATCCTAAATTTTACAACTTAACGTTTACAACGAAAATTGAAAACGTGACAATTGAATCGTTTTTTGGACAAGAAACAATTCAATTAATTGAAAGAATTTTTTTTTAAATTTATATTTCTAATTAATATTATGTATTCGTAATAACTTTAGTTTTATTGTTAATTCCACATTTTCTATTTGGTATATAATGTTATATACACTAAATATGTGAAATAATATCTGGTCTTTTGTAACTGCTAAAATAATGCACTGGGTTCTACCGGAAAATATAATTAATACATAGTTAAAATACATATAATTTAATAAACATTTTTCTTTTTTAATAAACAGTATGTACATAATTTAACGTCACTGTAGACGGCACGACCAATTAAAATATATATTGTTAATATTGAATAGTTTACAACAAATTTTTGAAGGCCAGATTATGATGTCATTATCATGTCACTGCTACACCAACCTACTTTATCAATTTTGGTAAACGTTTTTGAAAATATTTATAATTGATATTTAAAGCGTATTTAAAAATGTATGCTCAAATGAATGTTAAAGTTTCTCATTGCATAATGATATTTATACATACATGAATAATTGTATATTTTTAAACATTTGCTTATACATTATATTTATATCAAGGAATTATCAGTTTAATATTCATGTCTATTTGCTTATTATTTATTTGCCTATGTTTACTCTTAAAGCACCATACAGCTTCAACAGTCACTTTCAATAAAGCCTATACCGGAAATTAAGAAATAATAAGTGTCGTATTAGTTTTTGTTCAACTTTTGTACTTTGATCAGATTGTTCCTTTCTTACCGCACATATTAATTTAATTGATTATAACCGGTATCAACCATAAATAGGTAATAGCGCCATGATTTTCATTTCCTTTGTGTATACAAAATATAATTTTATAAATGTAAATCCATTATGTGGAGATGATGGATTTCTCTATACTCCCATGACAGAAGTAACTTTTAGCGAAATTAATGCAAACGATACTATAATACTAATATATATATATATGGCGTAGAATACAATTTAAAAATTAAATAGGCTATATAGCCTTCGACATAGTGAATGTATTTGGTTTTATGCTCTTTTATATTAATTAAATAACTGTCTA
>JAUZND010020573.1:0-24236 GCA_034780555.1 Coelogynopora nodosa | reverse complement strand
TTGTATTGCATGTTTCACCATATAGTTGACACTTGTATTGCATGTTTCACCATATAGTTGACACTTGTATTGCATGTTTCACCATATAGTTGACACTTGTATTGCATGTGAGATCTTCCTTATCAAACTATTAGATTATGGAATCATAACGAAATTTAACTTATTTAATTATTACTAAATTATTAAATGTTAAATTAAACTGAGAGAATTTCTTTGGTTAAACTCCTAAATGTTATTTTATATGATGCATTAATGTTATTTATCTGTTTAGTGTTTGCACCATACTTACTAAACAAAATTTAAATTAACAAACAGGGTGGATTAATTCTAAACATTTAAACCTTTCACTATTTATTTATTTGTTTTACTATTATTTTTTTATTTTTCAAAAAAATCAAAGTTGTTAAAAAAAATTAAAATTGTATGTTGTGATAATATTTTGATAGTGGAATAATCAATCTAAATAAATTACTAAACTTTAAAAAAAACTCTTTAATTTTCTGAACAATTATACCTAAAATTATTAAAATTATACGACCATTATTAAGAAATTTTATTGAAACAGCCTTTAAGAATTAATGAATATATACGATAAATAATAAGCAGTGTAATAATAATAAGCTCGCAAATAATAAGCATGTCAACAGCAACAATAATGTACAAAATATACCACTAGCCTATTGGGTTTCATATGCTGTGCTGTTGACATGACATATCATGCTGACATACTGTTGATATGTTGACATGCTGTTGAAATGACATTAACATGACATGACATAACATAACTTTTACATGAAATGAACACAATAGGCTCTTGGTATGTCTTGTACATTTAGCTGCTGTGAAGAGGCTTAAGCCGTTTATTCTTTATTAACAGCCGCAAGGCAATTTTGCTAATAATTTAATTAATTGGCAAATTAACATGGTAGCGGTGGTAGACATGAAAAAATCAGTTAAAATCACCTTATATGTTAATTTTTTTCGTTATTATAATATAGACTTTTATAAATTGATAAACATGTTCAGCTAAAAGATGATTGATATCAAAGTGCAATAAACAAAATAATATATTAAATTGCTGCATTCAATACAAAAATATCCAATATTTACTCCTTTGTATAAAACATATTTTGAGTACAAAGGATATTTTATAAACATTGTTTAAAATTATTGAAATTTTTGTGAAATATTTATGAATTTTTATTTTAACTGTCAATTTTATTCTTAAATACAGTAGAACATTATAAGCAAATAATAATTTTAACTAAAAGCTTAAAGGCTGTTTTTTTATATCCGTTTAGTAAAATGTCGACACGGGAAAAACTGCATTAAATGTTAATTAGAGAGAGTTTCCTCATTTACAAATGAGACATAATTGCTACACTTTTATCAATAAACCTGTTGTACTGTCATCTTAAAACAGATCTAGTGGAACTGATTTATATTTTATTTGCATGCTTTTTAATTACCGTATTTATGATTAAAAGAGTCTAGCTCAAGTTATTAAATAATAATAAATAATACATTAGTATATAACATAATAATATAATGATATAATGTCTAAATATTACAATTTATTTAAAATTGATTAAGTTTTCTCAAAACTTTACAACACATCGTGAGACAGAAAAACAATTTGATAACGCAAATAATATGTATTATATGTATTGTAAAATGCGTATCATAATGTCTAAATATGATTTATGATAAATTTGATTATGGTTTATAACGTCTAAACATCTGACACTAATCGTCATAGCCAATATATCACATGGTATCTTTCCTTGACCAGCTTTAAAATAACAAGTTCATTTAGTACAGTATAAACTTTCGCGTCGCGTCGCGTTGCGCTTGGTGAGTTTTGTAGTGGTTTTGTTGGTGGTGCACCTTTACACCTTCATACTGAGCTATCACACGATATAAATTAGTGTGAAATTTTTCAACTTCCTTTTGTGGTGTTAGATAAAAGTAGATCATTGCTACTCCTCTATAGATAACCAATCTCGTGTATCTTCGATATGTTCCATCATCTCGAGTTGTATTGAACGTTACTTCACTTGTCGTCATTTATTTTGCTATTCGTAATATTATCAAATTTACTTAATTTTTTATTGGTCTTTGTATTTTTTTAATTGATCGAGCTAATCTGGAAAATTGGATGAATGTTTCATTGCATAAAGCTTGAGAGGCTAATTGTGATTTCGAGTGCTCAAATGCAGATTACGTGTGAACTAGTCAATGAGTACAAATCTCAAACGTTTGACAGAAAAATCACCCTAATTTTAATCCACAAAGATTATTAATCATATTTTTAAATATTACAACCTACTTATAAATGTTTGTCTTAATACAAAAATAAAGTTGTAAAACTGTTTTCAAGATTTATAGTTGACTATTTTATCTTACGAATCACCCTCCTTCGTATATCTGTTCCTACAGTGTAAACATAAACATTTTCGACAATACTGCATTCATTACAGTTGATTAATTATGCTGTACTAATCTATCTAACATGATTACAGAAATACTAGACATCGAACAATCAATAAATTGTTCAACAACAGATAGCAGTCGTTTTCATTTGCAAAATATTTTTTTTTAAATAATGATGATCCACTTTTTTATTAAATATTACATTTTTTAGAAGTTTAAGACGGAATTAGTTAAATTAACTTATTTTTTGTTATTATTAGAACATCTATTAGAACATCTATTAGAACATCTATTAGAACATCTAATATTTGGTAATACATTTTAATTATAGAACCTGCTTAGTATTTTAGAAATGTATAAAGTAATAAACTGTAACTGTTTGTTAAAATCAAGATATGTTAAAGTATTTCAGATATTTATATCCATATTATATATTTAATGTGTATTTTTACTGAATAATATTTCTGCTAACTTCTAAGCAAGCTATTACCCTAATTCAAAGTACTTACTTCGGTATTCATTTATTTTTAAAGTGGTAGTGTACGTGACTTGAAAATGGGTGGATCAAAGTTACATGAATAATAAATATTAAAATAAACGCATTGAAATGTACATTAAACGTATTAATTTCATTAGTCAATTTAAAATTTCAAAATGTGTGTAAATTTCTATTTAGGGTTAGAAATGACGTTTGGTGCTATTTAACACATAATTAAGTGATTTCGTTCAACTCAGCTTATTTTAATGTATATAAAAGTATACATTTATTAAAAGTAAAATTTGCATATTAAGTAAAGATTGTAAACAACAATGTCTATTAATCTATCAGGAACTTTCCGAAAAATAAAATTTTCCTTGGACGAAAAGTGGTCTTTTTAAATCCACGTAATATATGTTTATTATATATATGATTTTCTAATTTTTTTGATATGAACATATTATAATTTGACTAGTTAATGTTATATATGTGATTTTGATATTTTAAAACCACATATACGATACGAATTCTGAAACTCTGATGTATTGGGGATGCCGTGAAGCGATTTCCACGTGTAATAATTGCTTTTTAAATTGCAGTCGACGTATAATATAAAATAATTAATTATGATTGTAATAAGATATATGTGGAAGTACGATGATAAAAATACAGAGGTATCGCCAATGAAATAAACTATTTTTAAATAGTGGCAGATAATATATACAAAATTAGTCATTAAATGTCGATACCTCAATGAATTGATAATTTACAATGAAAGTCAGGTTTTAAAATTACATTTTAATTCAAGTGCATTATTTTTTTATTAGTGCACGTTAAATCTGAATAATTAATTTTTGATGTTATTCACAATATTGAAATGATTTATAATATGAATTCCTTTAATAAGTTTAAATTTCAACATAACTATGATAACTAATATAAAAAATTTATGTAATTTCCTCAAAAATAGTACAACATATACAGAGGATATTCACAGAGGTCGTATTCTCAATGGTACATACAAAGATATATGATTCAGTTTAATGAAATGCACAAACATTCTCTGTATAGAATACTCGACTATTGTATACAATATATCGAAGTATCTTTTTTATGAATAAATATTTCACTTCAAACGATAACTGTTTTGTATGTTAAAAAATACAATTAATAATAGAAATTAACTTTTTAATTATAATGCTAGACTTTATAACATATATTTTTTAATATATTAAACAGTGGACATTTATTCTGTTAAATACTGCCACTTATATTTATGTACGGCATTATATAAATTAAAAGTGATATGTTAAATATTTTTATACCTTTTACATTGAAAAATTTTTTCTCAATATAAAAAAATGTGTGAATTAGAATCGAAATTGTAATTGGTAATTTACTATGAGTAAAGTAAGAATGATTAATTAAGATTTAAATCACATAGCTGACGATGGCGGCTTACTGATACTGAAAACAAAGGCAATATTATATTATTAGACGCATGATGACAAGAATTATAATTTATCAATTAATTGAAGAGTAGCACAAAACCAGGAAGAATTTGTGCCTTATTTTATATGCAAATAATTTTATGCGAGTTTAATTCTAGGCGGCTCTGGGAGTGTATTTTTGGAATCATACCTGAATCAACTATTGGCCGGAAATTGACCATTTTATCGGGAAAATAGTATTATGGTCGGTATTTTTAACATTTTTAAATGCTTAAAAAATATTGAATAATTTAAAAAAATTTGGAATCAAACCTGCTATTCGTATAAAATAACTAACTAAAGTGCCTAATTTTAAGAAGTTATACAATGTTCGGATAATCAATTGGCCAAGTAATTTTTACTTTTTCAAAATGTTGAAACTAAAAGTTTTAATATAAGAATGTCGTAAAGTGAACCATACCTCTACATTATTGGGTAGAGCTAAAAATGCAGATTATACACCGAAAAGGCAAGAAAATACAGCACATAGCTAATTATTATACTGCATTCGTTAAGTGTATGTAAATTATGATTAGAACTACATTTTTATTTAATCATAAATCCTCAGTATTTAATATATTTCAGATTGTGTTATACTTGCTATGACTTTTGGTTGTAGAATTTATTTATTTAACGTCATTTAAAAATAATTAAATTATTTTACTGTTTTGCCAAAGTCTTTTATTAAGTTAAAATAAATAATTAAATTATAAAAGAAGTCTTTAAATTACAGTTATGGGAAGAGTTAAGTATAGATAATTTTTTTAATTATATTTTAACTAATGGTATTTTTATAATCTAATGTAATTGAATTTATAAAGATTGTATTATAACTAATGCTTCGATGTTATTAAAAAATAAAGCATATAAATGATGTAATAATTAAAATAAAATGATCAACGAGGAATGAAGTTAAATATATTTGAAAGAAGAGACGGGGGTATATTGTTTTATTGTTCTATTGTTCGAGGATATTTTCTTCTATTCAATATTAATTACCATGCGTTTGAATACTTTAAAAATACAATTTTAGTTAATATATAATTAATAGATCTTTTTTGGTTTCTTCAAAATATAGACAGTATTTTTCACAATATATATATACTATATGCATAATTTCTAAACATTATCTAGTTTACATAGGTTTCGCAATGTTCATCATTTCTATATCTGTCGGTCTTCGCTAGATTCTTTCACTCCAGCAAACGACTGCGGACTGCTATAAAGCTGATGTTCACCTTTTGATGAAAGATGATAATGATTAAAGAATACGAGTGAAAGCGCCTGTTCGTCATTCCAAATGACATGACCCCCACAAGTTATTTTACACGGCATGAACATAGTTCTTTTGGGCAATAGTTTACTGTCTGTATAATGTGTAATATATATACTGTAGCCGGTGTGTTTTTCAGACATAGATTAAGCATAAACTAATTTTAATATAAGTGTATAATATTGTTTACATTTATTTACAAATTATACCGTTTTACGAACGCGAGCTTTATCCAGCAGCTGTAAACATTTAATAACCAATTTATTGTGAGATTTCTGACATATATGCCATATTAAATTAACTTATAATAATACAATTCTGTAACTTTTTTAAAATTAAATAACAGATTTTTTAATAATATATTCAGTGTTTTTAAGGAAAACACTAAAGTCCTATAACAACTTTTTATTGCAATAGTTTTGTTTTATTAATTACTTTAAAAACGCAAAAATTTTACAAAAAACTATTTGGTATATATATATATATAAACATAAGAAAAAGTTTTACGATATCTGTGATAAGTATATAGTTGGTAAGAACATGATTTTGAAAAATATATTCGTGATTTCACAGCTTCGGAGATTTCCGTTATTTAATTTTTTAAATTTTACTAAGAAAATTATTATTAAATCTCATATAAAGATAAATTGCATGTATGGCCATCACATTTACAAAGATACTGAGATTTAACCCAATGTACTAAATTAGTGGCATTAACACAGGCATCTAAAAATACTAAAATACAAAATATAAAATAAAAACTTTAAAAAAATAATATCAAAAAACGTAGCTTTGTACAATTGTTAAATATACATTTATTGCTTAAAATCTCGTTTATTGCATCTTGTTTTATTGGCACTGTACATTTTCTAAGGTATTTAGTCCCAAAATGTTGCACTTATTGAACACTTTATTAGAAAATTTTAAAATATTGCGGTCTCAACTGTGATAAGCCGATCGAGACATTTTTAATGATTGATCGATTATCTGATTGATATATTATTGATCGATTTTCTGATTATATTGATTATATATTTTGTGCACTAAACAATGACATTCCACTTTTTTTGGACCATCCAGGTTGTAAAATATATTTCTCAATAGTGGATTTCTTTAATTGTTTATGTACTTTGTTACTGTTTAATATTATTTAACCGGTTATTTAAAGTTGAATAAACTTCAACGTTTATTAAATTAATTTACATCGACTATACCAAATAAACAACGTGTAGCCTACACAGTTTACTAAAAAAAAAAAAAATTATAAAGCAAACATCCCTTCCACTGACATCAAAGGCATAAAACAAGCAGTGTCTTGCTTAATATACTATCTTGGAAGAACTAAAGTGAGTGGACTCTTGTTGTATAGGTAATCGTTGAAGATACCGAATGAATGACGGACAGTTCCACTTGAATATAACACAACCAATTTTAAAGGATGAACAAGCTCTAGAACTATACAAGGGCGGGGGCAGTGAGTGTTATCAGTAATAGACTCAAACTTAGAAACGATTCCAGCTTGCGGAACCGATTTCAGTATGATGTGAGCATCATTATAATTATGTAGTTCAGTCAGGCAATACACACGAGTTGCAATTAATGACCACTTTACTGGCACTACCCTCTAAACAAGTCGTACATAGGCATTTTAATTTCTGTGGAGAATAACATAAAAGTTTCAATAATGTCTAACTAAGAACTTGACGAGAGTATAGCACTATAAACTAAGTAACAGCGTGAATAGATTCAACTTATTAAAATATGCATCCCTACATTTTTAAACAAAATTTTGTGATTGGAAAATGTTGATTAACTAAACGAAATAACTATCTCAAAGACCTTCACATATCGTGTATACCTAATTCGTGTTAAATTACAAATTTTGCAAATTAAAACATATAATAATTTGTATAAAACGATATCGACCACGAAAGCATTGTGTTGAACTTTTTAAATTAATTGTAAAACAATACGCTTTTCACGCAGATGTGTTTTATAATAATTTAAAACAAATAAACCCGAGTCATCATTATTATTACAATTGTTATTATTTTAATAAATTTTTGCTAATGATATTTATAAAGTCAAACTGCAAACAATTTTGTTTGGAAAAATAAAATATTGTAATCAACACTTAAATCTAAAGTTTTTTCTTTTTATACAATAAAACATCTACTCTTTTAAATAAAGTATATTTCTTTCAATACAGTATAAATGCTTTTCTTTTTGTATCTGTCAAATAAAATACATCAAAGAAAAAATATATGGAAAAATCTATATTCTTTTTTATGAATCTATAGAGTTTTCCATATAGTTAACACGCTAAAGAAATGTTGTATATATATAAATATAACCTAACTCATACATTTATTTCTTTAACTTATTTTCTGCTAGTAATCTTGTTGGCACTTCTGATCAAATTGCCGAGATCATGGGGAGGCTCATCGAAACTAAATTGTGACCAAGTTCTCACCCGAGAGAATCGACTGGAAACAACAGCTGAGGTGCCTCCTAATTTGCAAGGTCTTTGGGTTTCTGAACGGTAAGTAAATTATCTTATGTTGTTTAGATATATAGTGGAAGTGTATATAGAGACAGAAAAAAGATTAGTGTAATGTGTAAACTATAATATGGACTTTTTTGCTTGCATATAAAATACGTTGATATCTTTATATGTGTAGTAATTAAAATTTTTGTTCTGAAATTATACAAATTTTATTATATGTGTATGGTGTTATGCAACTTATTAAATTATTAATTTTTTAGTTTTATTAAATGTAACTTTTTAACCAAATTTTTGTATATAAAATGATAATGAGAATGAAAATCCATCTCTCTATCAAAATTCTTCAGTAATATATTGCGTATATTTGAAGAAAAAATACAGGAACTGTTTTTAATTATTTAATGTAATTGTATTCTGTTCTAATATAGTACCTGATGTAACTGATACATAGTCCCAAGTTATTACGTAAATATATTGCATAACAAATATTATAATTTTTGGTGTGACCTAAGCAAGTCGCAGGCTAAAAAACCTTAACCGTGGTCAATTCTGTGGTTTTTTAATCCCACTTAAGGTACACTTTTCTCGACTAGGGTACCCCTTAGTTTTTATTTGAAACAATGTTAGGTAAAATTACAACTTGTTTAAAGTATGAAAACAGGGATATTTAATTATATAAAAATTTGTAAAATAAATGGCATTTAAATAAGGTTGCTGATGTATTTACTTTTTAACATTGTTTTTTACAATGCTCAAAAACGAGCATGGTCGTTTTATAAAATTTAACTATTTTAAGTTCTGTTTTTTTATTAACTAATAATAAAAAAATTTCTATATCAGAAGGAAATTGATGCATGATATTTATATACAGTATATTACATACATCGCCTTTAAAAAATAATAATAAATTAACAAGACTGGTACATGATAGCTGATCTCGTAAAGATCACATTTTGTTAAAATTAACACTATTAATAACTACCACTCTCCCCTACTATAGGTATTCAACATACAGAATTTAAGCCCCCCCGGCTCCGACGCCTATCTATAACTAAACTAAAATATATAGTATAGTATAATATAATATACAATTTACGTATAACAACATTATTTATATAGTTTCGCTAAAACTGTTCACCTAAAGAAAGCACAGCTCTTGACAGCGGGATATTTAAACTGTATAAATGATGGAAGATATTATAGTAATAAACTATGTATTTTGTGACTCACTACATAGGATTGAACGTAATTACCTACTTAGCAAAGAATACAACTTGACAAACGGTGGTCGGAAAAACTTGTTTTGATTGCATCATTTAATTTCTGTACCTTTAGTCGGGTTTTCTGCGACAATGTTTTTATTTCATCACTTCACTAATATAATGAATAAGAATTTGATGAATGTTTATAAGACAATGTTTAATTACCATAATTATACAATATTATTATTTTAATAATATCATTTATGCTTTCTGTATTTTGTTACAATGATTTCATAATAATAGTTTATGCATTTTATATGAAAGTATTCATATATAAATAATTCTAACCTATACTTTTAGTTTTTAATTGTATCAACTAAAAAGTTATGGTGAGTTATTAAGCCTATAGTATATAACCTGATATTTATATATATATATTATATAGTCTGGTATAATTGGACAGTTCTATATAATTAACTATTCTCCTTATACAAACGTAACACATGCTTTTGCATAAATGTTATAATTAATGTCTCAAATTTTAGAAAATTATAAATTTCAATGTTAAATTATTTTTATAATAATAACCTTGTATGACCTTATATACGACTAAACGAATACTATATATAATACTACTCCTGGCAGTCATTAACATCTATATCTAATTTAAAATAATATTAATTCGACATTTAACATTCGTTATATATTGATATCCGTCGTGTATTATTTATCGCTCCACAATACATAGATGCGAAGTGAGGCCAGGACCTGGCAGACCTGAATATTTAGTCCGGCGATATCACTTCTACAATACAAGCCATTTTCGTGCAGTCCAGTACTACTTCAGCGACCCCGACTGTGTTCAACCTTTCTACGCTTTGGAGGCAACCGGTAGAGTTCTCTGGAGAACTGTGATGTCATCAATGCTGATTGATGATGCTTTCAGTTTCTCACGACCAGAAATCTTTGAAGTATGCTCTTTTTGATATTATATAGTAGAATTTATTGAATTCCAATAACAATATTAATTATATTATAACCAACATTAAATATCTTTTTATGGTATATTATTTTTTTCAAACATAATATATATATTTAAAAAAAAAAAAATTTCAGGGACATCTAGAAAACCTATCTATTTTATATGCATGTTCCTGATTTTCTATAACTGAATAATAAAATCAAACATGTTAAATTGTAGTTGTCAATGTGAAAATAACCTATTCTGATTTTTAAATTCATAAATTGCAGAAATAAATTCTGAAATGACGTTAGACATCACTTATTTACAAAATCAAAAATTGTAATAATCTTTAAATTGTAAATTACATTATGGTTTTATGAAAATATTAAATAAAATTCATCAAATAAAATAATTAAGTCAAAATTAAATATTCACGATTGAAAATTCAATTATACAACCGAATACTAATTTCACTATAAATCGTACATGTAAGTTTAGTATTCCTTGTTTAATGTAATTAAACATATATTGCACAAACCCGAATTACTAAAATTATTAATATCGAATTTAAAACGAAAAATCTAATGTTTCCACAGGACACCAATGTAGCAACTGTTCATCTTATTACATATGTGCAGTTTTTACTTTTTACATACTTATTTCACAGTGAGCTGATTTGCAAAAATAGCAAATATTTTGGCACTGGAAATGATGGTAACCGCAAGAATTTCTATATCTTATAATTAAGAAAAACATTTTTTTGATGATGAATGTTATAACGCAAAATGGAAATGACACAACGTGTGTGCGATAACTGCGCCGGGCTGTTATAACATCAAGTTATTATAAAGGGCCTACCAATATTTTCTCTCCCGTGTGTTGACATTAACCATTTTTTCTTAAAGCTAAAGTGTCAAATAAGAATATTTAAAAATCCTAACGCTCTAAAAGCATATATACTGCACATTTAAAAATCCTAACGCTCTAAAACATATCTTTATACTGAACGTTTATAAATCCTAACGCTCTAAAGCATATCTTTATACTGCATATTTATAAATCCTAACGCTCTAAAAGCATATATACTGCACATTTAAAAATCCTAACGCTCTAAAGCATATCTTTATACTGCACATTTATAAATCCTCACGCTCTAAAAATCAATCTATAAATCCCATTTTCAAACACATTTCTAAAACCACAAACCATCAACATTGTGATTTATTAACCAGAAATTGCACTAATGACAATTAATACATATAATACTGACAATCTTTACAATGAATATCTAGATCCGAGTTACTTGTATGGTGAGATCTTGTATTGTTTTCTTTTTAAATTGAACAGTTCTATAAACAGATAGCAATCATATGTACGTGTTTACCATTTGGAATTTGAATTATAATTGATATTAATATTTAGTGTTTACACTTTAATTTAAGGTATACGTTTTGCCCTACACGTATCCAGCGGCGACATTTCTCAAGTCAAATATGTATTCAACTGGGAATTCAAAATGTGCAAAATTAAAAAAATCAACATGGCTTCCTGGAGAACGTTACGAAGTAATTTTAATTATTTTTTTATATAATAAGTAAAGTAAAACACTACAGACATATATCTAAATACCAGATCAAACCTTCATTTGCATAAATAATGGAATATGTTTGGGGAATTATGTTTGATTATATGAAAGAATGTATATACATGTTAAACATATACATATATAGAGAGAGATGTATTGATGTATAAATGTTATTTGTATTAGTTATATATGTATAATATTTGTAAATAACAATCATTCTAATTACATAACTTAGTTTTAAATAATTATTTATGCAAATTAGTGATCCAATTGAAGAAAGTAAAAAGGAAATGCAAGTGGAAAACCCTTTTTCGGCTTGTTTATTAAGTCTTCCTCGGTTTATTTATCAAACAAAAAACCACGTAAATATTACATAACATAAATAATATATAAAGAAAAGCAAGATTGCCTCAATACTTGTACATGTAAAACGAATTTAAAAATTATTTTATTTATAAATAATATATATATATATATAATATGTATACATATGTATGAATATGAATATATGATTTCCACTCATAGCTAAGCTTGATATTGCTTATTCATTCTCTATGTGTTTAGGGCTGTGACATGTTTTGCTTCTGTATGTGTTTAGGGGTGTGACATGTTTTGCTTCTTTGTGTCTTTAGGGGTGTGACATGTTTTGCTTCTGTATGTGTTTAGGGGTGTGACATGTTTTGCATTTTAGAGGAGAATTGAACCTAATAGTCGAAATAATTAATTGGACAAATCTTGTTACATATAAAAATAGGAAACTTTATTTCATATTGCTGAATTAAACTTCACCAAAATATTCTTCCAATATGATATTTGCGTTATGACATTAAAATTAAACAAAATCAGAAAAGACCTAAAATTAGAGGAACTTATTATTGCAGAATAATGTATTACTAATTGTCATCGAATAATGTATTTTTTGATGTGATGATAAATATTACCATTCATTATTCAATTATTTTCAAAACTTTTAAGAGATTCCTTATAGAAATTATTTCAAAAAAATCTCTAATTTTGTAATGGAATAGACTGACTTACTTATATTAAAAAATATGTTTTCCAGTGTTTATTTTCACTTTCGACTATGTCGAGTTATATCAATTATATAATTTAGTTTAAAACTTGTACATTTGAGATAAAGGGTATCACCCTGAGATATCTGCAGTATATTGATATTTTCAAATGTTTAATTATTTTTCACAATTGGAATGAAATCCATTATTATGGAGAAGTATGATTAAAAGATGTATGGTAATATTGATGCCATCATAACAAATATATTTGAATAGGCCTACAATTATTTTTTTGAAAATATAAACTAGATATTAAAGACCTTAATTTTTTTAATGTATGATTTCTTTCTATAGTGGAATTAAAAAATTCTTATTTTTTTAAATTGCCCTCTTTTTCTTTTTTAAATATTTTTTATCATTGTTGTTCTAATGTTAATTTAGTGAATTGCATCTATGTCTACTCTAAATAATCTACCATATTCCGTTACATTCGGATGCGTATTCTCTAATGTACCAAATTTTGTAATATGTTATATAAAATGTATCCGATTGTTTTACTCTCTAATTTGAATTTCAGATACTTCGCTTCTTACGTCGATATAACCGAAAAACTCGTGGAAGATTAAACAATTTTGACTGTACAGAGTCGCTAGGATTTTCTCTCAATGAAATGCAATTATTAAAAATTCAAGTAAAAATTTATCGTGCTGTTAATTTTAAATTTCCATAATATTTTAAAGATATTTTTTTCATGTTAGATGCAAATGTGTGTAATACACACATTTATTTATGTATATCTATTGTTTAGTTTTAATTATTAATTAATTTTTTTAGATATACACAATTATAACTAAAATATCTGTAATATGGATTGTTCTATTATCGATGAAGGAGTGGAGATGCACTTAGTGGAGATGCCATACTTCTCTTCAATAATTTTAAATAATTAGATATGAAATACTTTAAAAAAATTAACCACTATTTAAAATGATTGTTTTGTGAATAGGATTTTCTTTTGAAATTTATATTCATATTTTTAAATGCGATGTCAGAGAACGCACGAATATTATGTCATGTAATTATAAAATTATTATTTATTTATATGGAGACCGTTGAAATGACCTATCTAGCTTTTTTTGCATATGCCTTTTTATACTTTTATATAACCTAAAGATGCATATTTAAAACTGCGCTTAAATAGAGATAAAGTTGCATTAACATGTTCTAGTATGTTACAAATATGACCCCGAATTTGAAAAAGATATATTTATCTTTTATAGAAAATTTGAACGTGACCATTTTAAATTGACACGAACTTATCAACTTGAATTGTTTAGCTAATTATGTAAAAGTATTTGCGCCAACGTTTATGCTCGAAATATGGTTATTTTAAACGGAACCCGCATCATTATCGGGAAAGAGAGCAATGTTAATAGGTAATTACTAATAATCACTTTTCTTATTTATATAGTTATGTAAAATGCCAGTTCACTACTGATTCGATGTATTTACTATTCAACTTGTGTTGACAATTATAAAACGAAAAATAACCTTAAAATGAGTAAACAATTACCATTTTTCAAAATTAATATTTAAAAAATTTTCATTTAAAAAAACTATTTCAAAATGTTGATATTTGAACAATAGTTATAGTAATGTAATTTATTTAGTTATTTATATTCAGAAAATAAGTTTAACATTTATTTATAAATGAAATAATTGTAAATTTCACGATATTAATACATTCTTAAGTATGTCCGTAGACAAGAGACGAGATTCGATAGTAAGTGCTAACTTGTTTACTATTAGATGACCCGAGGTAATCCAGCAATCTATGGTCCATCCGGGCGAAGTCTACTTCTAGGGGACATTGCTGACATCTTTTCTGAGAGGCCGACTTACGTTCCGAGCACATTCCAGGACCCCCTTTATGATGCTGAGGCGAGTTATAATCTAGAAACATTTCATGATTTAGTATATGTTTTTGTTCTTTATTCTTTATTTTATTATTTATGTTTTTATTTATTTTTTATATATTTTTATATATTTTTATATATTATATATTTTATATTATATTATATTTATATATATTTATATTTATATTATATTTATATTATATATTATATATTATATTTTTTTTATAAATTTTTATATATGTATTTATTTATGTTTTATTATTCTTTATTTAATTCATTCAATAGTCAACTTAATTTAGGATTTTAACTATATACAAATAACAGCGGTAGCACCCATAAAACTAAATAAACCATTTTTATAATTTTTTATGAAAGTTAAAACTTTTTAAAAAACATTTTGAAACTAGTAATAAACCAACGGGCGTTATTTAATCATTAATTAGTTAATTAAAATATATCTGAATTGTGTAGTTAAAAAATAAACTTTTTAGTCGTTGTTCCAATGAAGAGTATCTGAAATTAATAAAACTATTATAAAATGTGAAAAAATATATTCAGGTATTAAACATTTTAGTTCCTGCAGGTCTAACTTGTCAAATTTCATCAGATAAAATATATGTATATATTTAAAATAATGTATTCAAGGAACATTGCTTAATATGATATCATGTTTAGAATTTCAAATTAAATTCGACGAATCATCAAATTCTTGATGTATAGTCCATATCATAACATATTTAATGGTTGATGACTTTATTGAGAGTTAGTAACATATATAAATATACTAATCTTTTTGAATTTATTTATAAAATTCTAATTTTAAATAAAGTAAAGCACAAATAAATTAATAATTTTACTTCAAATAATTTTTAAATAGAAAATTGGTTCTGATCATTTTAAAATTCAGTATCATGGAATTTAGTCTAAGGTTTCATTATGTCTCTCGACTCATTTTACCGTTTACCATTTTCATCAAAAATTAATTAGTATCAAAATACAACCAACACAATTATTTTGTCGAATTCGACTTTAAGTGTTTACGCCACATAATTAAGTTCCACAGTTTTCTTAGAAAACACATAATTCAACCTTATTTTATAGTAATGCAAATAAATCAACACCACTATCTAGATTTCAACCCTTTTGTTCCACAATAAGGCAAAATGTATAGGCATCGTATATATGTGAAAAACGGTTCAATAATAATATGAGAGCCAATTATTTAAATTTGTGCGATTAGGCTAAATTAAAAAACAGATACACATTTTCATCATAGACATACTTAATAAATTTATAATTAACTGTTTTCTTTTATTGGATTCAAATAGTTAAAAATAGTTTACTCTGATAACTGTTATTAAAATTACGATACAAGTTACATATTTTTATTATGTCCTACTCGAAAGTAATAAGTAATAAGAATAACGATACTAAAAATATATTTTGTTGTCATAATAAAGATTAGAATATACTTCTGTTTTAAAATTATGCAATGCATATATTCTACAAAGCTAGACTTTGATTTTCCTTATTAATTATTCCTATTTAATTGTTTATTTTTTACTTTTCAGAATGTTTATAATTGTCCTGGCTGTCAAAGAATACGTCAAGCAAACATTCTGGTGCCTCCCACTTTCCTTCGCTCCACCTCACTCAAGCATCCACCAACTGGTGCTTGGGTCAGTCAAAGATGTGAGAATCGTGCCCAGGGAACGTTTTTCACCCGAAAAATGATATTTAATTCTGATCACCCCGGAAGATGGACGATTTACATCCACAGCTTCCACGATTCTCAGTGTCTGCACCCCTTCTACTCCATCGAAGCCGGTGGACAGTTTAACCTTCGTGGAGTCTCGCTAGTAAACGTGGATTCGTACGATTATGACTTCATGATTCAACAACTGAGCATCACTCCGGAGGACCAAGCCAGCCTTCGACTCTTCTCATCCTACCGGGGGGTTGGTTGTGGCCGGGGTTCGGACAGTTGGCACATTGGCCATTCGCAGAATGTAACGGCCAGTAATGGTTGCTCCCTACTGGCCCTCTATGTGCCTGAAACTAAATTTGAGATATTGAAGGTTTCCCGCGGAGAGGGCGGACTAAGTCGCCTTTATATGGGACGGTCGGACATACGAAGTGGGAATATGCCGCCGTCCCCCCCGGGTTTTAATCGACCTACAGACTTTCAGCCACCTTTGGTTCAGTGTGCAATTCTAAAGCAGGCAACTCCGCAGTTAAGACAAACTGACAAAAAGAACAGGGTGCAAACATTTCCTAGTAGTAGAAGAAATCAATCGACAAACATTGATTTGAAGATTATGAGAAATAATGACAATTACGACAAAAACAATGATTGTAATAATGTAAAATATAGCATAGTGGGATTGGTGTTTACGATAGTAATCCAGTATTCAACCACATTTTTAAATTATGTTTAAAATCTAGGGTTATCAAAATTACTTTGTTTCATTTTCGATTTTTTTGTCCAACTGGGAATTTTAGACGCATTATTTATAAAGTTGTCAATGATATCGAAGTTTATTTGTAAAAGAATGGCGAATATTAACACGCCGCCAAATCTTATAATTCTAACAAATAAACACTTTTAAAAAAGCATTAAATTATTTTTAAAAATTATATAAAAAAACTTTAAAAAAATAGTTTCAAAGAAAAATATTGATGAAAATACGCTAAAATTTCCAACATATTCATAGAAAATGTAAATTTAATTATGTCTATTTTTTATATAAAAATCCTAATCAAAAAACCTAAAATAAATTTGTTTTATTTAGAAAACAAAAATCCGTTTAATATTTCAACGTGTTCAATGTTGAATACATTCTCATATATAGTAGACTATCATTAGAACATTATATTACATATTTTTATTACAGCATGCTTCGCATCCGAGTTGCCATATCCTTTATTAACATATAGGAATCAGATTTGATTTTAATTGTTTACATTTAATTGATATTTATGGTAATAAATCTTATATGTTGTGAAATTTAAAGACATCTTTCACTTATTATTAACTGATGATGAAGAATGTGTCTTAAATTATTATTTTACTTAATTTGCAGGCAGTGATTTTTTTATTCGATAATATTATAATCATATATAAATCATAGATGTAAATAAACAGACGTTTTTTCATAAAACCCTATGCATTAAATTTATTTATTGATTTTATATATCTTAAATATTTAATATTATAATAATTTTTATAATATTTTAATTTTATATTTATAATTTAATAAATTTAAAAGTTTTACGAAATCCATTTATTATCTGTAATAACAGTTATGTAACCTAAAATTGTATATTAAAGAAAGACTTTTATAAAAATACAATTACATATTATTTATTATCATAAATTATTATTGTTTAACTTTCTATAATTATTGTTTACGAAAACCATACGATAACTTAACAATTGATATCCATACGATGACTTAACGATTGATATCCATACGATGACTTAACGATTGATATCCATACGATAGCTTAACAATTGATATCCATACGATAGCTTAACAATTGATATCCATACGATAACTTAACAATTGATATCCATACGATAACTTAACAATTGATATCCATACAATAACTTAACAATTGATATCCATACGATAACTTAACAATTGATATCCATATATCCAATTTGTTTGCAGTTATTAAATTAACGGCAAAATATTACTTTCTGTAGAACTCGATGAATATTATTTCATTATAAATAACCATAACAGGCCCGTATTCAAACATAAAAAAGGGACGAGGCAGTATCTTTTTGGGGCAACACAATCACCAGGGTGTCATGGTTACGCAGTCAGCATAGCCCATAAATCCGCGTGCAGCGCCAAAAAAAGGTTTAACTACCTAGAATGCATATATACTAGGTGTTCAGATATATTCTATGATATATATTCTCGTTTCAAAAGACACAATTTACTAAATTTATTTCAAAATTAGTTTTTATTATTTAAAAAAATACATTCATATTTATCGTGATTCTTTGAGATTTTTAGAATTTTCAGCATGGAAAGATATAACAAAAGATTATATTATATTATTACAATACCCTATAAATTTTAAAAGTCATTAAATAATGATTTTGAAAGGCCCACTATTCCTAAAATAAGCATTTTATTTTATTACAGACGAGCTAGTTACCTCGTCTACCTCAACCTGACTATGGGCCTGCATAATTTACTAAATTATAGCATGCATAGTTAATTCATAAATAACTTTTTAAATAGTATCGGATGATTCATTAAGCAAGTTAATAATAAAAGTTGTATAGTTTGAAGCTATAATTATGCATATAAGTAATTTTAATATGCTTAATAAAGTTTATATAATATTTATGAGTTATTTTATTTACATGTACATACGAACACCTATATTATTTTGTATATAATTAAACATAATTGTACATGATTTTTAGATACAACAATCACTGATTAGAATAAAGCTATTTAAATTAATTTAATATAAGATTGATGGATATATTTTTAGATTTAATTATACTGCCGTACATACATTTTGCATTTATTTGTTGTTTATTATCATAAGTAAATAATTATTCTCAATTCTTAATAATGTAATTTATTGATTAGATGGTTGAACTATTTTAATCGCTCAGTTTAATTTTCACACCGATACTTATTATAAAATAAACAATAAATAACTGCTCTATATTTATTTTAAATATTTTAAAAAAATTAAGCAACATTTTGGACTAATTTTTAAGAACTCGTTTCATACGATTTATCACATTTCAAAAAAATATTACATTTATTTCTTTTTGATATGTTTTTTACTGGATTACATTATTTACAACACCGATAATATAATTAATTATATGTAGCTTTAATTATGTAACATTTGTGTATGTTTCTCTCATATATTCAAAGCTTTTATAAAGGTTCCCTTCATTTCTTATACATGACGATTAAAAACTCCAATATATTTTAAATCTTATTAACTTCTGATCTGATTAATGGTATTATGTTTTCGTCCATATTCAATTCACCTAAACAAAAAAAATAGCTAATAAAGGAGATAATGCCATAGTATAATAAAGAAAAGTCTCCAAAAACAAATTGTTTGGACACAATGAGCAACATACTCATAGCAATAATTTCTACCTAAAGTTATCTTAATTTTGTAGTATTACTAGACTAAATATGCGTGTATTATTTATTCCATGCAGTTTTTTGGTACATTTGAATCGCTATATAGGGAACTTTCAATGTTATTAAATTCTGTGTTTTACTATAACTTGATTTAATTACTGTTCCAAATCTGTTTTGGCTTCATTAATATTCAGTAATTTTTATGCAACAATGAGAATTTTCACAAATCAATAATATTGGCATTGTCTTGGTGAAATAATGACGGAAAACACCTGACTTCAAGATTATTTCAAATAAACCCCAAATAACACCGCAACCCATTGCTAAATGATACGTATTTTGAGTAAATAAATTATTACTGAATGTAAATAACTTATTTTGACAAGAACAATAGTTTGCAACTTTTTTCAGTTGTATTATCTTATTCAAAACAGGTATGGTTAAAACATATAATTTATCGCACAAAATAGATTTAACGATCGAGGTTTTTATTAGATTTTTGACTACAAATTTTATTACTTCTTATTAGCACACATTTGTTATCGGAAGGAAATCAAAAAGGTTAGTTTACTATTTGCATTTTTAATTCTTTTCAATTTGAAAACGTTTGAATACCATGAAGCCACCTAATTGTTAAGGATTCCTAAGAGAAACATAAAATCGACAAAGATAAACTTTGACACACATGTATCTTTCAATGTATTATGCAAGTCCAATAATTAGATAAGAAATTGATCTTATATTTGTTTCTAAACTTTTACACTTAATAGAATGAAGCCTTCTGTCTCGAACATTAGCGACTCGTTCGATCACTATTACTATTATACATTTTCAGCTGTGAATATTTTTTAAATTTATATTTTAATTTAAATCGTGGTAGTGGATATCTGCATTTGTGGATATCCAACAATATTTATTTTAAAGATATATAATTTAAAATTGTTTTATAATAATATATCGCACCAGAAAAGAATGGTAATAAGTACTAATTTTGATAAACTTTTTTTTTACTGCATTTAATAATTGTGTCACAGGGTTTATAATCAGGTTAGTAAGGTTTATTAGGTATCCTCATTAAGTACGTTGATGATTTTGTTACAATTTATATCAAAATATACCTGATAAATCGAGCTCTTCAAGAGACGGGTTGTGTTTTAATACTTCACCCAAAACTTTACCGCCTTCCGCACTAATGTGGTTTCCAGACAAATTCTGAAATGTAATTAAAAATAATATTAACACAACCACATTAGGTCATATAAATATATATATATATATATATATATATATATGTTTACTAAAAAAGAAAAATTATAATAATATATATGGGTAGTTAATATATCCAAAACGGTAGATAATTTTTTGTTGGAAAAATTAGTTTATAAACGATTATATATAAATTAGTGAGACATTTTTTACGAATATAATTTGGTCATTTTCCAATAGATACATAGTTGCATAAATGATTATTCATAATTCTAAATTTTAATTTAATAAATAAATTCCTTCATAAATATTTATATAAGAGTATTTTTAAATAGTGTACAATATTATTTATAATAGTTTAATTTAAATTAAAACGTAATAATTTAAAAAGGCCAGAGAAAAATGTATATATATATATATAAATATATACATTTAATTTTCATTCCTAAATGATCTCAATATAAGAATTAGTTCTATATGTAATAATTTTTTATATGTGTAATTAATACTCTCTGCTTAATTTAATGATTTATTTGCTGAATTTGTATTGATTGTTGTAATTATTAATATTTTTACAATATTTCATTTTTTTTAAAATTATATAATTTAATTCAAAACGTTTATTTCTAACAATCAATAATTAATATGTAATAGCTTATCTGAATTTAGCTGTTAAAAAATCAAAAAATATCAAATTTTTACTCTTTAATGTCCTTTATTTTTGTAACATTTAAATTAAATAAATATTGCGTATTGATCATTCTGATACGTAGGCCTATATAGCGCCGAAAGCAATAAATGCTGTGAACCGGATATATATTACACATATTATTATGCTATAATTACTGCTGTTAAGGCACTTATAAGTTTATATATGTTTATAATGTATAATATTGTATAACATACGTATTGGCTAATTCTTGATAACATTTGTTACTGAATATGTTTAGGGTTTGCTATAAAATGTACAACTGAATATTATAAAATCACTACAGATAATGTTGTATAAACTAAATAGCGTAATCCACTTAAGAGATAGATCTAAAAAAAACCGAGAGCACTCTAATAATAGGAACTAACCATAAATAAACCCTTGGATAATTAGGTTTCCATACATTTTACAAATAGTCGTAGGGAGAAAACATGATGTTCTTCATGATTTATCATATAATTTATATAGCATATCTGTATTACATCGAAAGAAAACATTATGTAGTTAAAATATATAAACATATATCGTATTTTTTATAACATAAAGCATATCTGATTTCTATTTGTATTGCATCGTCAAAGTTTTTCCTAGCATTAAAAAAGACACCAACTAAACTGAAAAATTAAATGAATTATTACTCGTATATAAACTACAAAATATTGAAAATAATTTTTAAATATATACAAATATAATCATAAAATTTACGATTTGCATTCATTACTTTTTGAGGGTTAATAATATCAATTTTTTTTAAATTGACAATTGTATAAAATTGAATATAATAAAGTTGAATTACTTGAACTAACAACGTAATTTTGAATTCTGGTTTAATGACATATAACAAACAAAGATTCTGCCTACCAATTTGACAATGAAGGGATTCGTGTATAAAACTCTCACTAGGGCCACAGTACCCTTATCTTCCAAGCCATTGCAGGTGAGGTCAACTTCTTCAATCACCGTGTTCACCTAGATAGAAGGCCAATGTACTTTTAGAAAACATTTATTCAATTAATTGCAGAAAAATCTTTTCATTTATTACTTTAAACATAATCTGTATTTAAAATGTTTTTGATTTATTTACGAAGATTTTGATATATATATTAATTTTTGATTACATATTGAAAAGTCATTTTATTTAGTTATTTACCTGATAAGAGTATTCGATTGAATTCTAAATTAAATTTATTTACATTTTATTGTAATACATGTATATGTATATAAATATATATATATACAGCATATATATACCAACAGCATACCAAAAAAGTATACAAAAACTGCAAAATCGCACAAAATTTAAATTAGAAATGATGACAAACTATCTCCAAATGAAATACTAAAATCAAATTATGACCCCTACAATACTTATTATTTATGTAAAATAGACTACAACTATATTTTATACAAATTAATACAAAATTTGTACCAATTTTGTACAAATTTTGTAAGATACAATTTTAATACAAATTTTATACAATTTAATACAACTATATTTTAATTTGTTTTCTTCAAATTATATGTGAGACACATACTTATACATTTTTGTTCCTTTATCTGAAGTATAGATATTTATAACATTTCATTCATGTGATTTTCATTTGTTATGTTGTGTAAACATACCTTTCAGTTGTGTAAAAATACATTCTTTACTATATTATAATAACAATATTGATTGAACTATAAAATTATAGTACCAGTATTTTACTAACTTAAAGACTATGTTTTATATATTGTATGAAAGCGCTTTTCTAATTATATACATCATATTGTAAGCATTATTATTATCCTGTAATAGCATAAGGAAAATTTTATTGTAAATGTAATTTTATCTATGAGGTAGCCAGCCAGATCTCGAAAGAGCCTCTGGTTCCCATTTTATGTACGACCAAAAATATTATATTGGAAAAAATAAAGTACTATTATTATTTAAAAAAAGTCCGATAGTTTAAACTTCAATTATATAGGCTATATATATATTTCGGATAACTTTCTTGAACACATTAAAATTAATAAAAGCATTATAAATTTATGGACTTATATTTCAAATGTGTAAAAAGATTTTAAACTCAAACAAAATGATTATATATCAATTGTTGAAATTTTTTTAATTTTTCAATCTTAAAAATTAATAGGCAATATAGATAAGTAGTTCGATAACTATAGATATATATTATACATAAAATTGCACAATGTTATTTCTATACAAATTTAGAACATTATAGAGAGCCATCCACGATACCGATTAATTGTTGGCATATCATCACGGATGTGGATAGCTTCTTTAATGTGTCTGTCGGGGTGATCCTTAGCATATTCT
>JAUZND010020562.1:0-25640 GCA_034780555.1 Coelogynopora nodosa | reverse complement strand
TATATACATATAACATGAACGTGCTACTGATAAGGGTAGGCAAGTAGTATAACATAACATGTTAGTATAAAATATGCCAAATGCAAATAGAACTAGGTCAAAGGTATCTTGATTTTCAGACTGCTTACATTTAGTACAATAAATTTTTGAGTTAACTAAATATTGGATAGGAGGGCCGTATTTAATGTCACAAAATTTATGAAATGCTACAATGTAATAAAAAATAAATACATATAGATATACATATTATATAATATATCGACTGATCAAAATATGAAATACAGTGCAAAAACAATACTTTCTTAGATATTCTATTTATTTTGAGTGTATCCCGCCTAAGAGTTTGTGGCATTTGTCTCTTACATGCTTGATTTTAATCTTGGTATTATATATAATTGTAACACTTAGTTCTATTATACGTATAGTAATATTATTATAATAACAGTAGAGTATAATTAATATATTTAATTTGTATATAAAAAATTGTGTTAAAGTAAGGAAATCATATACTGCATGTATAATAGCCCAACATATAATAAGTATAAATATATAAATTATAATTTTCTAAAATTAATTGTATATAAAAAATAATAATAGGTATTAATTATTATATTTACAACACAACTTCTTTTTAGCCCGCATCCAGGTGTTTTTGATGAGCTGTGTGTGAATTGTAGGGTCATCAGGGTGGACAAAGTTGTGCTCATGCACAATGTCAATGACATCAGCTGTCATCATGCATATAAACACCATTGTCGATTGGTCGATTTCTGCATAGGCGGCCCAACCATCAGAGATGACATGGCTACCTGGTAAAATCCAGCATCAAATGATTGGGAGAAGGGTGTCTCGACATCAGTTTGGAACCTCCAAAAGGCAGCAGTGTCCAGAATGTCGTTCGATTGCGCCAAAAACCCAATGGCAATGCCCTTCCTGCCATTGGCATTGTCTGCGATGATACTTACAATGAAAGAATTTACTTTCATCAATCTCAACAATGATGGGATCCCCGTTGTCGTCCATTCCACCCAGTTGTTGCGGATTGTTCTCCAGGTATAGTCCTCACAAACATCCTGCATAAAATTGCACCAGTCTTTTATTGTTAGCTCGCTCACTTCGATCTCGCGCATCATTTGTACTTGTGGAAAATCGTAGCACCACATGTATAATATTAGAATGAGTTGTTTTAATGGCAGATGACTTTGTGTAAAAAATGAACCATGACGCACGGACTGACAAAAATTGTCATGATTGCATCGCCATCTCCACCCATCGCATCCCTGTGCATAGCAGTTTAGCATACAGGGTTCATGACATACACTGCAATCTACATTGTTCAGTAGAAGGCCACGTCTAGCCGCCCACTGTAAACTGGACAGATTGTCCTGTAGCGCTGGGATTAGCGTAAAAAGAGTCACATTATCCTCCAAAATATTGTTTGCATTTAAAATGTTATCTACAATTGTCATATGAGCATGCGGTCGACCCATTTTAGCTTTTTAAATTTTTTTACTATGAAAACATATATATATTTAAACAAATAATTTTTATTATTTGCATTTCGTAATGTAAAATACAATGTATTTGTGGCATTTATATTGTGTTATGCATCTTTTTGTATGTCTAAATATATCAATTTAGTATTATTTCATTCTTAGTTTACATTAAATAAATGCGAACAAATTAAAATAATTTCTGACACTAAACTTAAGGTTTACCAAAATTATATTATATCTAAAACTTTTAAACAATTTCTAAACTGCTGAATAATGTTGTAACATTTTTATAACATAATGGAAAATATAAGAATACAAATAATGACTAAACCATAAATGAGTTATGTATTGTTGGGGGAATTTGTTATAATACTGATCAGATAACTCATATATGTATATAATTATTAAGTAAAACTAAAAGTACTCTAAATACAAATTATAATAATATGACTTATGAGTAACACATATGAGTAAGGAATTAATTAAGTAAAAAATAGTCAGATTTAAAAAATATATCTATAAACTTCTATATAAAAATGTAGTATTTGCTATTAATATTATAATCCCTAAATTTAACATCTAATCTATTTAATGTGACATATCTTTTGAATAATATTAATAAATAATATTCAGATAAAATACACATAGTGAAAAAATATACTTAAAAATGTCTCTACAATAAAATGTTAAACTTGAAGAATTATAAACAACTCTTACAATGGTTTTATACGAATTGATATTGTGAGATATAGTATAGATTGAAGTATACATTTCCCAAATTTATTTACAAAATAAAGGTATGAGACATATGCACATACATTATAAGGGAACGAAATACAAACAATAATAAGAGTAAATTCAAAAGTAATTAGAATTAATCTATACCTAATAGTAAAAGTCTGTGTGTTGATTTAAACTGACGCTTTTCTTTTTCGAGTTCCTTTTCAATTCTTCTATTGGAATCTTTTTTCCGTTTTTCATCTTCTGTCTCTTTTTTCACTCCACAGCAACTCATCATAATAGTGGATATTCTGCACAAATAAAAATATCCTTACAACAAAGTCAGTTCAAATAAAAAATAAAACATTAGTGTTTAAATAGAAAAACAAATTAAACATTTTCTAATACAGAAAACGCCATTTTGCTCAATTTATGTTTAGCGCTTTAAAATAAATTTAAAACAAACGTTATTTCAAGTATTCTTATTGCATACAGCTTAATTATTAAGAAAATATCTTTGCGTAAAATAAAATTTGTTATTTCTACAAAATCGCTTTTTTTAATAAAATATGCTTAATTTAAAACAAATCATTATTTTAAATTTATATTATTATACATTGACTATATACATATATCGTCACAACATTTAAAATGTTGTTATTTGAATAAGTTAAAATGACAACATTTTTATTTACAACGAGGAATTCAGAGTATCATTCACACTCAATCATAGCGAAAAAAATATATATTAAAAAAGTAACATTAAAAATTTTAATTAAGGAGTATGAAATGAAAATGGAAAACATCCGAATGCGTTAGCCTATATAATATTTTTATCAATTATTGTACAATTTTTTTTCATTTAAAAACTAGTCTTTGTCATACAGCTATAAAAATACTTTGCCGTAATTGATTAAGTTTAAAATAGTTGAACTAAGTCGATCTTAGTCTAATTAAGTCAAACGAATCAGTCAAACTAAAATTTCAAACATGTATTGGCTCAATATTAATCAGTGAGTGCTCAACGTGACATAATAGGTTTTCTCTAAATCCCCACACATTTATAATATAATTCTGAGAAAAAATGGAAAAAATTAACTATGGTTAATATCACAAGAAATGCCAAGTATTCGTTGGAAAATTGTCTTTTTCTATTAATAGTCTGTAATTTTATTCCAAATAATAGTATGATGTCTGATTCTCACAGCCTAATTGAATTTTTCTGGAGGGCGTTGTGCATTGTTTTAGAATTAACTGTTTTTTGCATTTTTCTCAATTATTGTATAATGCGTGTTCACCTGGCTCTCATTGATCGGCAATCAAGGTATGATTTGACATTAAGGATTTCATATCAAATATTACAGTTGAAGCAGTTAGTTCAATTGCACTAGCCATACATCTTCTCGAGCAAGATTTAACCTTTTTTCAATATCGTTGATAGGCTACTTATCACTGTAGACAGTAATTGGTGTAATCATATCCCATATCATAAAGTATGAACTTGAAAACCTATTCAACCTCATTCAATTAAAAATCATTTTAAAAACTCTTAACCCATGTATAGTTGTACAGAACGATCCAACAATTTTCATATAAGTTAACTGGTTTTATAAAAGATTCATAAAAGTAAATTTTGGTATTATTATTGTGCATGGTTTATTTTTTTAATATAATACGTTTTATTGATTAATATATTTACAAATGTACGATATTCTTACAGTCTGTAGGTGTTATTTAAAATACATAAAAAAATATGATATATAGAGCAAACGATACAACAAATCAATTTATCCACGGTAAATGCATCCTATAATAATAAGTTTTTTTGTATATAATTACTACATTAAAGTTAAAACAATAAAAATTAAATAGTACTCTCTATAGCATAAGAAATTTTTATAAATAAAGCGGATTTTTTATAATTTTTAATATCTAATACTAGTGACTATTCGTTGGCCCAACCCCCATCTCTGTAGAATTTCCCCACTATACAACTTTCATCAGCATTATGGTTAATTAACTTCGTATTACTACAAAGAGATAATCCTAAAGTCAAGTTAAATTAAATGAAATTTTCAAAAACGGACTGTGAACGTATAATATAAGTGAAAACTTGTGAGATTATTTAAAGAAAGGAATGATTATAACAGAAGTTGTTTATAGTAGAGATGGAACAGAATTATATTATTGGTCTTGAATAGACTATGATGAGGATAGGAGTATCACAAATAGAACTAAAATACTTTTTGAATATATTCAGCATTAGTTAACAGACTCAAAATGTTTCAGGGATCTAAAAAAAACGGGAAAAAATCCTTACTTGATAGAGTCGTTCAGTCCTAGGAGTCTCACCATAGTGATCGTGAAATTAGTGTTCATAATGGAATTTATTGACGCTATTTAAAGAAATAAAAATGTCATCAATTATTGGAAGGCTGGTTTTTATAGAAAAAAGAAAATGAAACTCAAAGTGTCACAGAACATAAAACTAAAAAAAAAAAATCGAACTTAAGAACACGTGATATTTAAATTACAACTTGAAGGACCTTTGGCAAAATTCGAAAAAGTAGACTCAACCTATGAATGGATGAAGAGCTTTCTGAAACATAGAAAATACATTTGAGAATTAGGAGATATGCGAGCAGGTGGATGAAGCTGCATGAATTAAGTGTTGAACTTCGCTGATGAATTTCATTTTAACTTAACAATTCGAAAGATTTCAAAGTCAAGGGAGTGAAAGCATCTTACTCGTGATTTAAATCAAGGATGAGAATTCATTTCGATATTAGAACCAAAGTTTCCGAAGCATTGAACAAGTTAGAACAATGGGTATAATGAAAAATAAAATTAACTATAAATTTCCAGAAATACGGCCGGAAGGATACATTTATACAAATAACTCAACAGAGGATATTTGTAACCAGGTCTGAGACTGGAGAGAAAGGAGTTCGTAAAGGAAAAAAAAAAACGTTTTTGGGGTAAATAATTGACAATTAAGACTTTAAGTTTTGAAATTTAGTTAAAATATGTGATGATAATAATAATAATAATCAATTTATTTATAGTCAATATTTGTACAGGAGAGTAGATTCAAAGTCCAGAGAAAAATTAAGGTTTTTAGAAGCCGTTAATTTTTTGAAAAAAACTTCTTTTCTGCAGGTTGCAGAAAGTTTATTCCAAGTGCGAGGGACAGCGAAGGAAAAAGCCTCATATGCAGCAAAAACTTTGATATTGGTTGTTGAAGCACAACAGTGCCTTGAGAGCGAAGTCTTGCCGAAACGTTTGAAGATGCGGACGGTTTGATTAAGTCAGAGAGGTATGCTGGAGCAGAACCGTAAATGCACAATACTGTTGTCTTATATTAAGACTGTTGTGTTTATACTTAATGTGATTTTCAATAGACAACCAGTGAAGTTCATTTAGTACATTGGAGATAGTTAATTTGTACTTTGGGAGACTTTTAACGATACGGACACAGTTATTTAAAACACATTGTAATCTTTGGATTGATGATTTTGTGCATGATCCAAGAACACTGTTGCATTAGTCGAGTTTAGAAAACACAAACGCGGAAATAATAAGACTGGCTGCTTTCTCGTTAAAATATGGGCGTATTCGACAGAAGTTTCGAATAAAGATAAATGATGATCTGCAGATTGAACGAACATGGCGTTTCATGCGAAGCTGTCCATTGAATAGGAATCCGAGACTCTTGACATGAGATGAAGGATTTATAGATTTACCACAAATATTTAGTTGAGTAAGTGGAAAACTACCGATTCGAATTCGGGTACCGCTGAAAATAATTTTATTTTTATCTGGATTTATCTTTAATCAATTTGTGTTAAAGCAGTAGTCGTAAAGATTGTTTAGACAATTTTCAGGAGCAGCAAGATTATTTGATGGGTCTTTATCCTAAAAAGATAAGTAGATAGAAGTATCATCTGCATAGATTTGATGTTTCATATATGATGGTAGGAGATTATGTCAGTGTCAGGAGCAGTATATACCGAACAGAGAAGGGGACCAAGCATTGATCCTTGTGAAAGGCCACACTTGAGTTGAACAAAGTCATTAAACTACGTTAATGATTTTTACACACTGTGTTCGGTCACTGAGATAGCAGCGAAACCAATCTAAAACGACACCTGTGAAGCCAAAACGCTCATTGAGACGTTGGAGTAATATGCTGTGGTCTACAATATCGAATGCCGTACTTAAATCGAGAAATATAACATGTGATAAGACCATCATTTTGAACCGAGGCCAGATTGTTGTTCAATTGAGTAAGAGCAGTCTCAGTGGAATGGAGAGCCGAACTGAAAATTAGGTAGTTATAGAAAGTTTTTTGTGAGTAAATTGTTAATACGTTTAGCTACGAGCCTCTCCATGAATTTGGAAACAAAAGTCAACATTGATACTGTACTGTAATTGCTCAGGTTATCACAGTCATGGAATAATGCCGGAGTTGAGCGAAGCATTGCCAATAGTGCAAAGGATAGGACAGAATAGTGTAATGGACTTGAGTGGTTATGAATGTTGTCGATAAACCATGACATATAATGGGAGTTGGACAGGAAAAAGTTGCAGGTTGTATAGTTTACAAGAAGTAATGGAATCAGTGTGTTGTGTGGTAAAAAAACAGATTGGTAAGTGTAGAGAAGTTAACTAAAATTGAAGTATTGAGTGCAATATTCAGACTAACAAAATTTACATCAGCGCCATACAACAAATCACAGACGGTATTATTGCAGTAAAATGAGGCGAAGACACATTTTACAACAATAGTTTTTTTATACCTGTTTGGTGTTTGGTGGCGGTTTGATCAGTTCTACATTTTAAACAAGAGTTAAAACTTAATGTTCTGGATGGCCGCTTACGAATTATTGCTACCTTATTAGGAATTGAAAATGTTGAGGTCTAAATCAATACCATATAATTACTCTCAAAATGAAAAAATATTTTTTCACCATTTGGGGAAGAGCCCCTTGTGAAATTTGGCATATACTGCATCTTTCACTTAAGTTCCGCCTCCTGCTTCACTATAATTGAAATATCGTACTTTATCGTAATATGATTGTCTAATATCAAACTATAAGTTAAATCAATATGTAACGTACGATTAAAAACAACTGGCCAGATAGGGAATAGAACATAGATTTAAAAATATATATATATATATATTTTTACTGTCGAATATATTGTTTTAATAGATTACTTTGACTTGTTCAAAATTTGAAACAGGCCTTCTCAAGCCATATAGTTGTTTAGAACGCGTTATATTGGCCTTTATACTATTTTAAATAATTTTTTTATCTATTCTTTATATAATTAATATAAATTGAAGTGTTAATTAATTATTTTAATGAATAAATAATATAAAATTAACTTTTTAATATGAGTTAAATTATTTATTGTTTACAAATTATGCAGTTTAATAAAATATATAAATAGTTCAATAAATATCATTCGTCAAACCTTTAAATATAATAAGCATCTTTACCATTTAAATGACAATTGAGTGTCTAATATGTTTAACAATATATTAAAAATTTAATATTCTGCAACTTTGACCACGTTTACATACTCGCAAAATAAACATCCTTTCACAAAAATACGAACAAACTTCTTTCATATAGGACAACTTTTAGTGATATAAGCAAAGCCAACCTGTGCTTAAATTACTTTTTTAATTTACACGTTTTATATTTGATTACGTGGAATGGAATACGTTATTACGAAGTTAATGCAGAACGACCAATTAATCTATTTAATTCTCGATATTTAAATGAACGTACACAGCGGGAAAATAATCTAATTTATACCAACACTTTTGACAATATTTACGTTGCGCACAGTGTATAATATATACACGATTGCAGAAAAGGGTACATTTCCTATATTTAAACAACCTCATAGGTCAGTTAATATATTCATCCTCAGGTGTCCCATATAGAATAGTAGGGACACCGTATTCACACATAGAGCTGACTGTGCTGTTGTGTCTGTGTAACGAAAGTCAAAGAATCTATTCATGAGTGTTGCTAAACTATAAGTTCTAAATTATTAATAGAGCTGACGTAAAGTTTTGTTACATTTTTAGACAATTTGTAAGATTTTTCAAAGTAACGGTTTTTTCAAAGTGAAATAATTGAGGCACAACATTTCTAGCCTGTATGTATGTTATAATTATCTCAAATTTGTTAAGACTAAAATTTGGATTATTTTTTTATTTTTTTATAAACTTATGCATTATAGGAAAAGGGGGATAATATTTTTATATATGGATTAAATTTGTTAACAAATTATATAAACTTGTTAAATTATATGTTGGACTTAATTGTTACTGAAATTGTATTTATAAAATACATTAATTGTTTACTTTTTAATATTTGAGATAATTTTAAATTTGGAATAAATTTATCAGCAATGCAATATTGACACATTACATTATTAAAAATATATATTTGATAAAAATATTTAAATTTCATGACAGATCAAATTCAACACTTAATCCATATCTAAATGCATATAAAACGAGTTTGTTAATTAATATGAAAAAAAAGGTTTTTATATAAAAAAACATACGTGTATTTATTACGTTTTGTATAGTCAACTTTTTAATTGTACAAAATCCCCTTCCACTTAAAACATTCCCAGCATATACTTTTACGGAATGTAATCTGACATCGATAATAAATAGTGCATATCAAGTTATCGCCGTAGAATAAATGTAGAATAAATGAAATTATTAAATATTTAAATAAGAAAATAAGAAGGATTCATCGTTTTATTTCAAAAATAGTTTTAATGTAGATATTCTGTTTTTGAATACTTTTTAGATGACCATTAAGTATTTCATTAATTTTTCATATTATTTAAAATTCATATACAATACTTAAAATTGGGAATAATGTGGAATTATATTGTCTATAGGCTACATAACAATTTAAATTTCAAAAGTTTGTGTTGCTGAAAGTTGTGTGTCCAAATATATTTATACATCTTTAGAAGATACTATATCATATAAGATTTTTTCTTAGTAAAATTCAGTTTTACAGTTTTGAAGCCATTGAATGGACTTAAAACACGGTTGCCGAACTTACTCTCAGGTGTAAACTGCAGAACTCTGAACTTTATAGTCTCAGGTGTAATCTGCAGAACTCTGAACTTTATAGTCTCAGGTGTAAACTGCAGAACTCTGAACTTTATCTCAGGTGTAAACTGCAGAACTCTGAACTTTATCTCAGGTGTAAACTGCAGAACTTTAAACTTACTCTCAGATGTAAACTGCAGAACTCTGAACTTACTCTCAGGTGTAAACTGCAAAAAAATTCGATGGCATCTATATATATTTTTTTGAGAGTCCCTAAAATATGTTTCTTATAAGCCAAATCAAGGTCGGTGTTTACCTGACATATTACAATATATTATGTGTAATTTAAAGTTGGAAATATGTGCTTGTTGTTAAAATGATTTACAATGTGTTCAACGTAACTTATTCACATATATAGTTTAACTAACATTCAAACTGATTGATACAGAGCTCAACGCAACTGATTCAAACTGGGCTCCGCGTAACTGATTTACACAGAGATCAACGTAAGTGATTCAAACTGGACTCCGGGTAACTGATTTACACAGAGCTCAACGCAACTGATTCAAACTGGACTCCGCGTAACTGATTTACACATAGTTCAATGTAAGTTATTCAAACTGGGCTCCGCGTAACTGATTTACACAGAGCTCAACGTAACTGATTCAAAGTGGGCTTCGCGTAAATGATTTACACAGAGTTCAATGTAAGTTATTCAAACCGGGCTCCGCGTAACGGATTTACACAGAGCTCAACGCAACGCAACACGGAGAAACTGAAATTGTTCAACATGAATGTAATGTCATTGAATATTGATGGTAATGTTTTTCTTAAATAATAAAAACATTTACAAACAGATATTTAAATTAAAAAACATTAAAATATGTCATTAGTAGAAAGTTTTAAAACTATAATACTATAATATCAAAATAACTAAATCTATGTAAAGTTTCAGAAAATATTTTAATAACATCATTATGTAAACTTATTCTATACAAATTCGTATAATAATAAATATACGAACATCATTTATGCAATACTTAAATTTTCTGAAAATGTGGGTCGATTCAATTAAATTTAATATCTATGAATCTTAAATAACACGGTAAATATAATTGAACAGTAATACATTTTCCAGAGTATAGAACCGTAAATGTTAGGACGAATCATAACTTTTAAAAGGTGGAAGGGGAGTGAGACGCCATGGCACCCTGCGATCTAACCCTTGTGATTATGCCTTTATATTGTTATGAAGTGAGTCAGAAGTGAGTCAGAAGTATTGTATTAATTGTATTATATTCATTTTATTGTACATTAACAACATTGATATTGCATTTTAAAAACTCAAATTTTAAAAATGTTTCAGATATGGTTGCTAAATATTTAAAAATTCGCAACCAAAAATATTAATTTATTTAGTAAAGGTATAATGTATCTTGAAAGTAGCATACAATATCCTAATAGGTAAAACAATTCATAGAAAATTTAGGCTATTATTTAAAATATGCACAGATAAATATTTTAAACAAACATAAAAAGACACCTTTAGAAAATAGTGGATTTTCGGGCACATTAATAACCATTCTATATCTACGCTTTTGTAAATTAGTGTGTTTGTATATTTTAATACATAAATATTTTTAGTAAAAAAAAATTACATATATATATATATATATATATATATGATATGAAATATGTTTTATTATAATTATTAATTTAGTTTTTTTATGGAAGTATAGGCTACATCGAGAAAGTATAAATGATTGATAGCCAATGACAACAATTTTAGTTCGATTATGATATGTTAATTATTATAAAAATTAAGGTTTTGAAGATTGTGTCCTACGGAGGGGAGTAGGGGATCAAAACACCATTATTTAAACAGTTTTTAATATTATTACTAAAATAATCGTAACGCTTTATAAAGTTGTTTTTTTCAACTATGGTTTTTGAAAATGAGAATGTACAAAAATTAGTTAATTTATATAATATTAATTAACAATATAGAGTAATTAATTTACTCACATCTTTTCTATAACATGTTGAGTGGTATTCTATAAAAATCTGATAACGCAAATATAGTGTGTTTACAATGTATATACAATATATTATATTATTGCATGACAGATAGACACTAATAGGGGCACTTAACTTGAGGGTAAACTCCTTTTGTGATATCTTGACTTCTTGAATCACTTCTGTTGATGAGTTAAATCGTGGTCAAATTAAGGTTGGAACCTTTGACCAAGTGTCCACCAATATACGCGGATATACCATTCGGATCGGCGGCTATTGAGTTTGCGTGCTACATCATTTAGCGTGGTCATTGGGCCCTACTCTCGCGTTGCGATGGCAGAAACTTGGGCAAATTGCATTTACATAACATTAGAACAATTGCTAGCGATTTGCAAATTTGCCGACAGATTTGCAAAAGATGTTCAAACTTGTGCGTCTTCTCTACCAGTGATTATAAGTAGAGTCCAGTAAGTGGAGTAGATTAGCATACTTATCAGTAACTGGATTAGCATGATTGTGGATGAGTTGCTTGGTTTTATAGTAAATAAATTTTATCCTATATATACGAAAAAGTAACTTCAAATTGAGACGCATATTTATATTTTCGTCATATTAATTTTTCTTACATATGGAACGTATTCTCAAAAATATATGAATTGTTACCTATAAAGTAGATGCCTTTATTATTTCAACTGTTATAAAGAAGATATAAGATCACGGTATTTTTTTCTTCTAAGTTACAGAGCAAATAGTATCCCTTAATACAACGTCCCTTAATACAACGTCCATTAATACAATGTCCATATTGTTAATATTATTGTTGGCCGAACATTAATAAATATTTAATAATTTTTTTGTTCAATTGATATTCTTGGATACATTCTCTAATTGGAATATTGGCAATGAGTAATTAATTGTTAACATTATTGTTATAATAAGCTAATAAATTTTAAAAGTTTAATATTTGTATATTTTTTATTAACCGTAAAAATATGTTTTATATACATTTATATTTATATATATATTATATTCGGGTTCATGGTGAATGTTCGTAAAAAAGAACATTTCGTAGATAAAAAACTCGTAAATTATGATTCGTATTAGAATTTTATTTTCGTAAAATTCTTAAAGAAATAATCTTAAATGAATATTCATATAAGGTATTCCTACAATATAAAATTTAGTATAATTGCTTTTCGTAAATATCAATTCATATTTAAAATGTTGTATATATAATTTCGTATACAAGTATTCGTGTAGATAATTTCGTATTTCAAAAAATAATTAGTGGTATATAACTTTAAAATAATTGTAAATTGTGATTACAATTTACATAATATAAATTTAACTTATTTTACTTATTATTCAGAGTGAACTTTATTTACATTATAGAGTTGATTAATAGATGTTGTGTTTAGATGTTCATATATATATATATAATTATCAGGCATGCATATTATAGATTAAGAATTAATTAATTAACGAATAAAACATATACGAATAAGCATTTTTAAGAACAATAAGATTAAGAAAATAGGAATAAATGATGTTGGAATAATTAATATTTAGTTACGAATATTCAAGTGTAATCCATTATGTTCACATTGATAAGTGTCCGCGCTTTATTTAAACACGATAAAGAATATTTCTGAATCATAATATAGATATACTTATAAATCATATTTATTTAAAATAAAATATAATAAAGCACCACTTTTAGATTTTGTCGGATATCATTTGTTAAACTTAATAAGATATTGTGTATTGCACATAATTTCCTACAAAAAATAGTTGAACTTCTATAATGACAGTAAATATTTAATTTATACTAGTGATAAGGAATCTCAACTGTTTCACATGTAGTTAATGTAATTTAGAAGGAGAAATTTGTGATAAAATAGTCCAAAATATTTTAATAAAAGTGTTAACACTATTTTTATATACAATGTTTCAAAATGTTTGTTTGTTTCAATGAAGTGACTTAAATGCAACGAAGAAGCATTATACATTCTATACCACGATTAGGACAAACATTACTGAACGGGAATTTCAAAGTCACGTTTGAAGTAAAGGTTTTAATGTGTGTACGGTCGGTTACTGTCGTGACCGATAAAAGCAGCAGGAAGTTTCATTTTCAGACCTATATTCGACCACCCTTTGGGCATTAAGTGCCGCACCTGTAAACGCAAATTTATCTCCCAAGTTTTGCAGTGCTTTAAACTGATCGTGGATTGTTTTGTTAAGCAGTAAAAACAAACATTTTCCAACACTGTAAAGAGGAGAGGAGAAACTGTACACTCCATGCCCGCTAAACAAGATGCATATTTAACAAACTTAAGGAGAATTGGATACATTTTCTTATATACTCCGCTGTCTGTTTGTACTGAACGTCATTAGGTGTAGTTGCTATTTTTCTTTTTAATGGTGTTGTGCTATAAGCAAGTTTTATTTATTTACTGAGAAAGATTTCTTAATTTGTAAATTTATTTCATCTAAAAAGTTGTTTTGAATACGTCAAATATCATGCCTTAATATGCAATAAAATTTGTTAAACGTGTTGAAAATTTCATAGCTAATTTTTTCGAAAGAATTTGGAAACTGCAGTCCTAAATTTTTAGAGCCGGAATTTTTCTTTTGGGAATGATTTTAATCTCTAATTAGTCGGAAGTATGAAAGTATTTTTAGTGATAGAACATAACTTAAGTTTGCAGTTTATACTTTTTCATTAAAAGTAATACCGGATATTTGAAATACCGTTATCTCCTTTTAATCTCCGGAGTAAAACCCCTTTCTTCTATGAAATTGAAATATTAATTAGGTTATATACGCTTTAACTAGGATCATTTGATTAGATCAGTTTAGATTAAAATTTATGTGTACAATTATTTATTTTAATACTTGACTAATTTTATAAAAGAATTTAGAATGGTTTAAATATTTTAAAAATGTGAAAAATAAAACTGTCAAAAAATAATTATAAATTTTTGTTAAGCATACATAATGTTAATAAAAAATGTTGGTGCGATTAATACACCGAACAAACCACCCCCCAACACCCCCCCAAAATATCCATTATTCATAATTTTGATAAATAAATTTTAAATAATAAAAAAATATTTTATAACAGTATGCAATAACCTATTTATCTCTAAATGATTATAATTGGTTATACTATAAAGCAATTTATACTTTTACTGAACAGAAATTCAATCCAAATAAAAATATATCATACCTATACTAATAGAAAAATAAATAGGCAATGAATATTAATAGTTTTAGTGGATGCGACTTATACAATATGGATACATGGATCATATAATACAATTAACCCTTTTTTTATTGTAAGGTGGGGGAGCGACCTATAGACCGGTGTGACCTCTACACAGAATTTTAAGGTACATATATCCACCAATGTTCTATAAAATTTTACACTAATTTACTGGAATGAACTAAAAACAACCGTATACAAGCCATTGATCGAGTCATAAATTTAAAAATGATATCAAAATCAATTCTGCCGCATATTTTATTTTCTACAGATGACATTTTTATGAAGACGCCATCATTGATCTTTTTCTTGAGTTTAATTAATGCTATTAAATATGTTTGAAGTTTTTATCAAAAAAGAAAGTATATATTAAATAAATATACGCAATATAGGCTTAATGGCCATTCACTCCATACAAAGGCAAGTAGTTTTCTCAGTTAGTCATTAATTAACTTAATAAATTACGTCAATTTGATCTAACAGACTTTCTTTTAATGATGTTATAGTTAAAAAAGTGATGCCAGACATTTTTGTAAACTTGTACACCTTATAGTAGCTTAGTTACATTTGTGAAAATTGAAAAATAGCCTGCGTCAAAATATATAATCCAATCATATTACGTGGAAGTCATTCTATATTTGGCACTTGCAATCCCATCTAAATTTCAACAATTTGTTTGATCCATGTTTGAAAACATTAACCAACCATGAATCCTTCTCACCTTTTAGACCTGTCTACGCAAAAGTCTTTACAGCTCAGCGTTTTCTTGCCACATATTTGATATTTTAAACACTACTATTCTATAAAATATTTTAACACCAAAATTACTCAAATATAGAGTTGAAATACAATTCTCACAATATTATTTCTTTTCATAATTCTAGAGTTCTAAAGTTCCTTTCGCCATACGTAATAAAATAATCAAATGTATAATAATTAATCATGGATAGTCTATTTTGAAAGCGTTTATCGGTTAATTAATTATTTGCAAATTATGTAAAGAAATTAAAAATATATATTTCGATAAGTACAGTAATCACAATTTGAAAAATATTTGTCTATACCATTTTATACAAAGCTGTCCTGTGTTTCATTTCATTTATAAACGAATTTCATTTTTAAATTCATAAAAAAAATTAAAAGTTTAATAGACGGTTGATATAAAATTATTTTTTGATGTTAGAGTAAGTTTTAGCTCATTAAATACCCAATTCAATGAATTATTTAACAAATATTCAGTCCAAAACAAATTCATTAAAAAATATATATTTAATGTTTTTTATTATAAAAATAAATTAATCCTAACTAAGCAGCTTAACGGCTTAGAGTAGAAGATATTGATATTTATATTTATATAACACATATTTGTTTTATTATATGTAGTAGATAAGTTAACATGGCTAAGTATCGAATAATAATTTTCAGAAGTTTGTTTAGAAAATTGTGTTTAGAAATACTAATTTTATAAAAAATAATTCAGTTTCTATTCCAATATATTTTTGTGTTATACATTCACATCCCTATTTATATATCTATTATTAGGTATAGGCCTATAATAATTGTTATTATTCTTATATAATAAGAATGGGATGGGGAAATAAGGATGGGATGGGGAAATGCAGTTGCGAAATAGCAAAATGAAAAATAAATTATGTTCAATTTAGATATAAAGAATTGTACTATTATGTACAAAATGGTGAGATATGAAAAGTAAATGACAAGTCTTTATTCTGGTCACTATATTTGCTTAATTTAAATTGAAAATGACTTTAGTATCATACTATGTTTAAAACAGTATAAAATAGTAAACTTAAAAATATTAAACCTTATATTATATTTAGAGAAAATGAAATGAAACGATACTTACCAGCATAACTGTTAATTTGACTGCTAAAATTTAAGTTGAATAAGTTTATTTTTATAATATTTATTGTTAATAATTACAGCACGTTTTTCTATTCTAACAATAGAATTGATATCTAGCGTTTAATAAATATATATAATTGCATTTATAATTAATAAAATATTGTTTAATTTTAAATGCTTATATGTAAGTTGTCTTACTATAAAATGGGAAAAATTAAAAATTATCGTTCTATTAAGCTATATTTATACTTAGATTGATTCAAAGGATGGATTATATGGATAAATAGTAGGGCTAGAATGGATAGTAGGGATAGTATGAATAGTATGGATAGTATCGATAGTATGGATAGTATGGATAGTATGGATAGTATGGATAGTATGGATAGTATGGATAGTATGGATAGTATGGATAATTTGGATAGTATCGATAGTATGGATAGTATGGATAATATGGATAGTATGGATAGTATGGATAGTATGGATCATAAAGATATAATAGCTGTATTATAATAAGACTAGAGTGGAAACAGTCTATCTCGTGCTAAGAAATTAATGGACTTTTCTTCTCTTTGTTAGTTGAAGCAAATTAGAAAATGGCAATAAATATTTACTTGTAAGCTACTATTGAAAATTATTTCCATAACAGTTTAAAAATATACCATTTTTTCATAATTTTTTTAACAAATAACTATAACAGTCTACGTTCATTATTTCATTAATATAGATAAACAATTATATATCTATGGTATGGATAGTACGTATAGTACGTATAGTATGGATAGTATGGATAGTATGTATACACTCTATTGATGTGTTACTATTGTTCTCGATATAATCGATTGTGTGTTATAATTGTAAATATATTTATTAAATTTTTGATTCATTGAAAATATTGATTAAACAATTTGAAAAAATTATAAAATATAGTTTATTATCTCATCTAAATTTCTATATGAATTTCTCAATCAGTGTTTTATTTTATTTTAAATTAAATTAATTAATAAAGGAATTATTAATAATATAAATAATAACCTTCATATAATATTTAGAGAAAATGAAAATCATCAGTATACTATATTATTATTTTAACGTAGATCAATTAATATAAGGATTTCATTAATATAATAATATATAATAATTGCATTTTAAGAAAATGAAAATTAATAGACTATTTGCATCAGTTCTAAACATAGTCAGCGTCAAATTCAATTAAGCAAATAAAGTGACCAGTATAGCGAAAAAATCACTAACTGCATATTACGAATGAGATCTCAAACCGTGACATTTTATTTTACCCTGGCACTGTATATAGTATGTTAAGGTTTAGGTACAATTAAAATCAATGAAATCTCCTCATTTTTATACCTTTCATTGCCATTTAATCCATCTCTATAACTTTCTTTTGGGTTATAAAAACACATTATACGTATACACATATTATAGTTTTTTTTGTGTGAGTTTTCTTCAACTGATCAGAAAAGTTGGCTTGCGTTATTGTAGACAAATTATGTATAATGCACATCAAGGCAATTGAAGACAGGTACCCAGTCATCCTTGAAGGAGTGCAACTTGGCATCATTTACAGTTTATTGTAGTCAACAAGGATTTGGTGTCGGGTGCTTTTTTAAAAACTTATAGCCTCAAACTTGAGGCATTCACTTAACTTGTTTTAGAACACGAGCCAATATATGCAGCCAAATTTTGTGTAAAACTTTGAATTCTCAAATTTCAGTAATTTTTACTATTTGTAATAATGTGTGTCTATATATGAAAGTTTTTGAAGGAATTCAATATAATTCTCTTTAGTTTCTTTTTAAAGAAATCCATATTGTCAAAATATTGCATTTGTATAACCTTAAAATAGAAGAAAACATAGACTATATTAAGATAACCTTACAAATTATTATATTCAATTTTATATATCTTATTATTATAACCGTATTTTAATAATTATAGTATAACTTATAATATTTTTTTGGAAAACATAGTTAAATTGAATTATTGTGATAAAACAAAATAATCATTAACCGTAAATTAAAAACAATTAAATAAATGTTGCATCCTTGTTATTATTTTTAGCTTTTGACGTTTATATATACAAACAGTTGACTATAACCCATAGATTCGGATTTGTTTTACTTATTCAATTCTTATATTTATTATCAATTATTGATTCATTCATTTATCCCCTCCATGCTATATGGTGCGTTTTTTTATTCTATGCAAATTTTAGCAAAAAAACCGCAAACGAAAATTTTCAAATTTATGCTATAAGGCGGAACCTAAATTTTACCTTTTATGCTGCGGTATTTAAAAGTTAGTAAAATATATAAATTAATAATAAATTTAAAAATAAGAAGTTTTTATTAAATTAAAATATTTCGTATCAAATGTTAAATAAATAATTTTTAAATAATGATGAAATGCTAGAAATATTGCAAAATTATTATCGTCACCTGAAACTTTTTTATCTTTTATAATTTCAGGTATGATTATATAACAAATTTATATATACAGAGCTTGAATTACCGCATGAACTGAAATTTAATTATGTTCAGGCTCATTTTGTTTTTTTCAATTGATTCTTTTGTTAAATTTAAAATAACTAAACATAAACGAAACATGAACACATATAATATATTATATTATATATGTATTATTTAGTATATTTATATTATTAAATATATATATCGTTATATATCACTATATATCATGTTTAACAACTAAAATAATAATATTAAATGTTTTTTTTATCAGATTTAACTTTATCTAGATTAATTAAATAATTTAAAACGAAATATTTCGAAATATTATAACGAAATATAAAAGAAAATTAATATTTTGCCAAACCATATATTAAAAAAAATATGTTTAAGTGTTTATAAATTTTAAATAAGAACATTTAGTAATGTGTATTCTTTATCATTTTCAAATATAGTTTTTAACTTACAATATTTAGAAAAAAATAATCACTGTGTTGCTAAAAGAACTATAATGGCCAGATTAATATTTAGGTTCTTGTTCGTTTAGCAACCGGAACCTTTCGAGTAGATCGTTTCTAAATCTAATCGTTTCGAAAACTAATCAACTTCTCTTGGTTTCGTTTTTTATGTATTGGTATTTTTACCGTCATGTATAATGGCCCTTTCGAATTCGATGTACTTGGTTGTTTTATGTGTGTGGAGTATGTGGTGTATGTGTTTTTGTTGTATCTAGTTGTGGTTGTGTTTGTGATCGTAGAGATTTATCTGTCTTATTCAGTCATAGTATCTGTTATTTGACATAAATCGATATTGATAGCGGGACTGTTCGTCAATAAATGTTGTAGTTCCTTAAAATGCTCCAGTCTTCTTAAGTAAGCTCGTCCTGTTTTTCGTTGTTTGTCAATATAATTTTTGAGTCTACAATTAAAATATTTTAAAAATTAATGTTGTATTATTATGAAATATTTAAAACCTTTAAGGTATGCACTTGTAGTTACTATATTGTATATAACATATTATATATACCTGTCCTTAACTGAACGAAAATTTCGGCTGCACTTTAAATGATGGACACCCAGTTTTTTTGCAATGTCCTTCCGTATAACTTTATTTTTTAGTTTTTTTGTCATTAAATTGTTTCCATTTTTAATATTATTGTTTATAATCATTTTATTTAATAATAATTTTTATAATTTTTTAAATTTATAACATTAATTAAATAAAATGTAAGTACTGATATAGGATACTAGTATTGTTTTTGTTATTTCCAAAACAAAATCTAAAAATATTAATTTTTTACATGATTAATTAATAAACAATATATTGAAATTTTTTCTAAATAAAAAATTAATTAAGCATATAAATATGGTTAATCTAACAATAGCATATATTAATAAATTTTATTTAATTCTTAAATCAATTAAAAATCCTATTAAATGGCACCTAAGGTTAAAAAATCTTTAAACTCACAAAACGACAAATAATTAATTGCAGTTGCGAAATCTGGTGCTTCAATTTGCACTTCCACTTCACCCTCTTTTGTGTTAGTTCTAATTAAATGAATTTCCATAATAATTAAATAAAGTTAAATAGAATTGTTTTTAATATAAAGCAATGATTTTTTCTAAAATTGACCCCTATGATATATATGTGTTTTACTTAACGTAACGCAAAAAATATTCTTAAAAAATATATAAAACGGTTAACACAGTCACCGGATAATAATCATTTTCATTAAATAATTAAAATATTAAACTACATTATTTTTAATATATAAAACAATCTTGCATTTTTATAATGTACAATTAATTCTATGATTGTATGTTTTTTTGTGTATCTAACGAATATATACGTATAATATTTTTTTTAATGAATAATAAACTGTAACCTATCACATATTATTAATATTGAAATATATAACTTAACAGTATATAATAAATATTTAAAACATTTGTATATTAAATATTTTAAATTAAATAACTATTATCAATATATTTCGATATTTTAAAATATATAAATATTATTTCATTTATGATATATATTTCTATTATAACTAGTACAATCATTAAACAGATTTATATATATAGTATATATACTATATTTATAAAATAAAATAAATTTAACAATACATATATATTATGTAGTACATCTAATTAACATAACGTAAATTTACTAGTAATAACTTTTATAAAATATTACGCCAAGAATATTGTTTAAACTTGTCATTTAAGTTTTAATCGACGTAAATTAACTACTTAATAAATAATTTCTTGCATTATTTTGTAATTCGCGGGATTGTTGCTCAAATTTGAGCAGAATAAAACAACGCACCCATAACCTCACAGGAAATTATTTTATTTGAATTGACTATTTGAACTGAATAATCTATAATGTATTGATTTAACCATTAAATTATTTAAAATTATATAATTGGAAACATTTATAATAATTGTTAAAATTAAATTGTTGTATATAATAATTGTTATATAAATAAAAATAGTTATATTTTTATTTATATAATAACTTCAAAAACTTATTGGAGATGAAATACTATCCAATATATTTCAAATATATCAGCAGCTAATATTTCTAAATGTTCATTATGTTTAAAGATCCTTTTGAGGAAAAAACACACATAGGCCGCATTTATACTTCTTTTTATAGATGTTATGATAACATTTTCTGTACTTCAACTTTATGGTCAGTTTAATAAAGTAGTAAACAATATACATACAGGACTGAAATAAATAAATTAACTAAACTGTTTCAGCTTCGTTCAAACAAATGTATCGATCGTGATAAATTTATTGATTTAAACAGCGAATAATGACAATATTACAATGCAACTATATAGTGGCAATGCTGTATAGGCCTTATGTATAGAAAAGAAGCCATGTACTAATTGGAATTACACTTTTTATGTTTTGAAGATATTTTAATCATTGTTATGTCTGTAATCCTATTATGGCTGAATTTTGTAACCAATCAATGATCAATAATTTATATAAAATTATAGTAGAATGTACCGATAGCAAATACTTTTTCAAAAAATGATAATATTTAAAAAATAACCATATAAAATCGAGCATAGTAAAAATTATCTTTATAGAAATTTTTAAACAGAAACAGTATTGCAAAAATAAAGAGTAGACAATATTCAGGTTCTAGGAAGTATTTGTACGATCAAACATTCAATAAAGCAGATAATGTATATATTGTATATAAAATTCTAGCATTACCAGTATTTTATGCAACAAGATTGGAAAATGATCAGATAGAAAATTATACTTGTGGAACATGCAAAGCCGGAGACAAAAACAGAAAATCGACAGCCAAAGGCCAAACCAAGTGATAAATCAATCACAGCTTTATGTATTTAACTCTGACTGTAGGTTGTAGATTTTTATATATTCATAAATAAGAATATGATAAAAATGAATAAGTTACAAATTATTAAGGTGCTATTATATCGAAATATATTTTCTTTTCCAGAAAATGATACTCACAGTGTATATTCATTAATTATACTACATTAGTTGATAACATTTTAACAAGTCTACTTGTTGATATACAGTATATAACAAAATAAAACAATTTGTTTCCAGTCAAAATCATATAAACAAAACCATTTCAATTTTCCTTTTATTCAGAAATGTTATAGGTATATAGCCTATTCCAATAATATAAAATTAGTCTATAGTTTTCTCCCATTGAATGTAGTTATATTTTTTCATATGATTAAAGAGGTGTTTCTCCTATATTAATTCGACTACTTCTCCATGTACTTTCCTTTTTTCTATGACTTTTTGTATATTTAATGTACTTTATGTGTGTATACTTGATTATTAGTTGAAGGCATTTTCTATGCAAATTATAAGTTTATTGTTATTATGTAAAAGTAATTGAATACTCGAAAAACACAAATGTCTGCCGGTGAGAAATGAGATAAACGGCTGGGATTTTATACCTTTAATACTATTACAATAATCCTGGAGCTGAATCGAATCCCTCCAATTAATTTAAAAAAATGCAAAACACAGTTGATGTAAAATAGGCTTAAATACGGAAAAACCGTTATTATAAATTTTATAAAACTTCAAAATATAAATGCAAAATTATATAATATCGTAAAATTCATTTCCTCATTAAATATTTAAAAGGGCAATCTAAAGGAATAGTTTAATTACAATAATTAATTTGGCTCTACAAATAATCCAATAAGGAAGTTCTCACATACAACCGAAAGAAAATAATCCCAATCGGTTAAAATAACGTGCAGATAAATGTGAGAAATGAGTGGATATAAAAACTGAAACCAAATCTATCCTGTGGTGGCAGTGACATTATCTGAGTTGAAACCACCGATTATTTTTGCTGAAATTTATATCCTTCATGAAGCTGTCAATTCTTATAGTGTAGTCAGTAAATCCTTGCTCAGTAACCAACCAACTGATAGATTCACAGAGAAAACACAAACTTCAAAACTCTTACGACAATACACATTTAATTTTAGAAAAAAATGTCAGCATCTATTTTCTTATATGTCTATACTGTTGCACGAATCCGCCCTATTTTTCTGATTTCTTCCCAGTCTCTTGAATCTTTCTCGCCCCCTCTTGAGAAGAGGGGTATGTTACATATTATATTTTAGATATCTGGACTTCTTAATTTGTCCAGGTCTTTGATCCTACTGTGGCTAAAGTGGCATTTCCAATACCCCTTTCTGGTCCAGTAAGCTGCACGAAAGGATACAAAATAATGTTTAGAGATAATTTTCTATGGTACACACACTATAGCCATATATTTGTGAACTCCAATCCCTGCAAGGCCTACTAGTTATAAAAACATTTTGCAAACTTCGCTAAGTCTGATTGACTTATCCAAATGCGCTGATAAAATAGGAAACGGGAATAGAGCTATCCTAATAATAAATATTTAACAAAATAGTAGGTATAATATATGTAAAAGAAATAAATACAAAAATGTTTGAGCCTTGAAATAAAAATAATCAACATGACGTTATCTTTAGATTGGAGTTAAGTACCCTTAGGAAGTAATTCGACACGCACTTCCATGTGTAGCTGTATACAACTATACAAGTATAACAGACTGGGTTGTTGTGCTCTAATGTTAGTGAAAATTGTTTCAAAACTGCTATATACTGCAGTTTCTTGCTCCTCCCCTGTTTAGGATTATTTCACTTAATCTAAAGACATCTTATCATTCTTTGTAAGGATTGTCTTACAACCCCTTAGGCAATCACGCCATGTGAAAAGTTAAAACAATTCAACTTTTCCTAATTTTCTTCTTCGTTAATATAAAATTAAGATTAATACATATATGTATATATGCGTTTTGTATGGCATATATGATATATCCGATGTTATTACAGTTTAGGTTTATGCTATATTTTAATAATTAAAAAATTCGTAATTATGTATTGTAATCAGCTTTTTATCAAGTATTTATGGTTAAATTTTTACCAATAGGCTTTATGTATAATAAAATGCTAGCATAAATGGTGATTAATTTCTTCTGAGAGAGACACTGCTACTGAAAATAACTAATAACATACTTACATGTTTCAATAAACCTATTTTGTTTTTATTTTGTAGGTTAATGGCGTAATATAATATTCAATTATACTAACATAATTAAAAACTTTAAAAAATAAATAAATAACATGAAATTATTAAAAAAATATAAGCAATTGTAATAAACAAACAATTAATTAAATTGTGTTAATTATGGCTACATTATTAGTTGCTATAAAGGTTGAAAGCATTTTTAAAATAAATAGAGTTATATCAATATTAAAAAAATATTAAACACAATCTTGTAATTTAAAATACTTTTTAAATATAAAATATTTTGTGGCAAATTTTTGTTTATTTAAGATTTATACTTTCGTTTGCACAGAGATTATATAACTTTATGGAAATAGAAAAACAACATTAACATGACGTAATATGAAATTCAAATAATATTTACACAAACAAATACTAATTGTCAGAAGTAATGTGCAATCTCTCCACTCCACTGACAGAAAATGTATACTGAATCATCCTGTAGAATGGTGAACTGACATTCTTGAGTCTTGCGGTCTCCAGTATATAACTTGACAAAACCAATAACAAATAAATGAACCTTACTGACACAAGTTTCCAGCCTGAAGCAGGTCAGAAGCAGGATTTACCTGCCACCTTCACATCGTCAGCCAAGCCTGACCTTCCGAGTTACTTCGCATATAGATTTTAACAGAAAGAAAAACAAATACATCATTTAGTTAACTTTTTGCATTCAGGTTGAAACACAAGCAGCTACAGTGAACATGGAATCGACTAGGGCTATACAATTGAGAAAATTTGATTTCTTATTAAACACGGTAGATGTTTTTTGGCCAGTTCTAAACAGGTAAAAAATGTGCCGTAAATTGCGCCAAATAACCACATTTTTCATTTAGTGGTATATAGACTTTACATATACACTACAATTTGCAATTCAGAAATCATGTTTAATCTTTGTCTGTAGCATAACTAATGCCAATATGTATACTAAAGTGTTATGCTATTAGTGTAATAATATTAGTGTTATATTATTAGTGTTATACTATTAGTATTATACTATTAGTGTTATACTATTATTGTTATGTTATTAGTGTTATACTATTAGTGTTATATTATTAGTGTTATACT
>JAUZND010020561.1:0-50808 GCA_034780555.1 Coelogynopora nodosa | reverse complement strand
CCCCCCCCCCCCTGGAAAAACAAACTTCCTATCATTCGATTAAGCTGAAATTTGGTAAACATATACCTTCTAAAGACTTATTGAGCTATTTTATTTTCAAAAAAATTAATCGATTATTATCATTTTTATGACCTGATTACGTCATAAACTCCAGTTAGGAAAACTATAAGAAAATAACCATATCGCTATATATTGACCTATATATGCTATAACTTTTAATCAATGCAAAAAAATTGACTTGATTCTTTTTGCATCTTATTCCAGATCACGCGATCTATATTTTTTGATATATTTTTATAATTATACTACTTATATAAATAAGCTGTTAGTAGTACAAATGCTAATTAAGTATTATTTTAAATTGCTGGTTATTTTGATAAATAATTTTATTATTCACGTTATATATATATAATTTACGACAAACTTATTTGTTCTTATAATATTGCCAGTTTTACCTCCTAATATAATTGGCAAGTATAAAAACCCAGGGGATTAAAAAATAGTTCAATAAATAACACTATTTTTTCTGGTATAAAAAAATAATCAAAATTATATTTGTTATATTTTTTAGTTAGATAAATTTATTTTAGCCATTGAGTAAAAAAGCAGGGTCATGCATTATATAGCTTTTACGAAGCATTTACATATTGACTACTATTTTTAACTAACATCTTTTTTAATTGTGTATACTTTTGTGGTTATTTTAATTAAGTTTTTTAAAGTTTTATATTTGGCAATGTATTGTACATTTCAAACAATACGCACTAATTACATAACACAAAATAAAGTTTTTAAATAAACATAAATGCACATGTATATGTGAAAAAGAATTTGAAATAACTGTTAACAATTTCTTTTAACTTATGTACTGTAACAATATTTGGAATTTGACTCATATTTTTATGAACTCTGAACATAAATCATTTCACTAGGACAATTTCGTTAAATATGATTACTTTCCAACGATAATGGTTACTACATTCACCTTTCGTATCGCACACTGAATTCCAGCAACCTCATACTGGTAAAATATCTAAATCTTGTTTTCAAATAAGTCATTTCACTTTTTGCAATGTAATGCTTGAATTGTCGCATTGTATAAATCGTAACACTTATAGATACTGAGTCAACAGTTCTTTCTTTCCTCTATGCAGATTAATCAAATTTTTTTGTGAAGCTGACTTTTGTTTTAAAACTCTTCAGAAATTGAAATACAATGGTAGCATTGTACATTATTAAATTTTGTTCTGCAAAACAAAAAGTATTCAAAATGAAGTATTATTTTTTCCAATAGGTTACACGTATTAGGTATTTATTTATAGTATTTTATGATTGAATATATATTTCAATAATAAGCAATGTTCAAGGCTATAAAAAAATGATTAATTATTTTAAACTACGTACTTACTATATATAATACTTATATTATATTTCATTTACTAATTTAAAGTCATAATATATATACTATTAAATGAATACTTTTAAACACAATATTTTAATATTATAAATTATAATAATATAAATTTAAAATAATTCTTACCTTTAATACATTTATTTGTTATGTCAATTTATTTTTATGTCAAGTTGCTTTTATTTTAATTGGTTTAGTGTCAAATTATATGATAATAAACGTGTGTATGAAAATGTCCTGTAATGCGAATATTTATTTTACAATATTGTTTTAATATTATATTATTACACAAAAAGAATCGGACCACAATAATATATGTTTAAATAGTAGGGAGAACATCGGCTTAATTAATTAATTGCGATAGTGTTTCTTTAGTGATCATTTATCATTATTTATGCTCTTAACCAAATACTATTGTCATTTTAATATTCCATTATAATACTTATAAATTGATATATAATTAATCAATTGTTAAATGATATATTGTTTAAATTATCCGTATAGAGCATTTTATATATTATTTGTTTTGAATCATTTTCCCTATTTAACTATTAAACAGTAATATAGTGATTCAGCTATCTATACTTTTTTCAATCAATTGATAGTCAGTTTAAATTTAGTTGACCTATTATATGTGACTTTCAATAGTTATCAATTAAAATAAATTATAATGTTTTTCATATACAGATTAGGTACTATAGAATTGAATAAAAATGTAACGTTAGTATAACTTTCCAAGCAATCATGTTGTTACATCAAAAAATCACAGTTGAGTTGCTCTGGTCAGAAATGCAGCCGCCGGCGACATGTGATGCGACCAGTTTTACATGCCGACATCCGTCTTTGTCTTCGACATAGGAATCTTCCTCATCCATTTCGTAAAAGCTTGTTTCTTCCTTCTCCGTCTTCTTTGCATGCGAGACAATATTTAATATATAGGCACCTGTAACCAGTCTTTTCATGCGAATCTTAGGACATTTCCACTGAATAACGACTAAGCAAATTCTCAGGAGGGATCTCTAACGAAAGAGTCATCCTAGAGCCCTCCGGACAATGACATGGAATGGTGTAAAACTCCAGCTATTGAGTACTAGCTGCTCCTGTCTCATTTGTAGAGTCTCTTACCGTTGATAAAACATTCTTGTGATCAATTTGGTTCCTGGTTAGCGAAATGTGTGGTGTGAGTAAATTTCGCAAATTAGATCAACTGTTAGTATGTCAGAAAATCGTTTTCTTATATGTAAAACAAATTAATTCTCTACTTGTGTTAGGACTAATTGGCATAGTTTCCACTCCCTTAGATAATAAATAAAAATGACTGGACAATATTTTGCTACAGATTTTTTCAATTAGTCCTACAACTTAATTTCGTTCTTATTTTGTATCAATAAATATTTGTTGTAATTCTAATTTATCATTTGTATTCTAAAATTTACGATGACAATTTTTTTAATTTAACAATTGTATATTTCATTTTTAAGTTACAAACATTATTATTATAGAAATTATTCTTAATCATGCGTGGCATATGTATTTTGTATCTACTTTTTCATAATGTCCTGTAATTTAATTTTTAACATAAAGCTGCGTTTTGTATAAGTTAAGCTTAAATTCTTCTTTGTAAGCCATTTGTTTAAAAAAATTGTTAAATTATTATAGAGATAATTTTTTTTAAAACGCAAATTGTATATCACAATAAAGTTATAATTATTTAAACCAATTCTATAGTTTTTTTTCTGTAAATCTAAATATTTATAGTTATAATATACAACAATAAGATCAAATTACGAAAATTCAACATTACTCTATTTAAGATTGTCGAAATGTTTCCAGTTTTAAATATTTTGATACGTTTCATTGACTTTTATTTTTACTTTTAAAATATCTTAAACTGAATTAATTATTATATAATATAGAATTGCAACAACATTAAAATATGCAAAAGAATTACTTTTTCATATTTACTTTTCATTGAAAAATCTATCATTTTCATATTTTTCGTAATTTTGTGATAAAGTGACAAATGTTAAATTCAATTTGATGTTTTCTTAACCTTCGCAGAGTTGTGCAATATGAACAACACACCAAAAACACGTAATTGAATCAAGCTGACATATTAATAGAATGGTTGAATTAATTTGTACAACAAATCGACACGTATCTTTTGTTCAGTGGACTATAAAAACGTAAAATTTTTCAATAATAAAATATGCCGAAACTGAAACAGTACACATGGGCAATGAATTTTTTTATACCGCTGGAGCCAAAATTACGTAATGTAGGTTGAAAAACCTCGACATATAATATTAAGAGGAGAACTCTGAACAAAACTTGAAAGAGAACTTAAAAGCAAAAAAAGGGGAAACGCAGGCGCACTTCTTTAGATGAAAGCATCCCCTGGCACTTCAATGGTCAACCAGATGCCCGGTGTCCGAGCAAGCTGATACTGAAACAAAAGATACACTGGACACGATAATCTTTTCATGGCTAGGCGGTGTGGGGGCTGAGGATGACTCAGGCAAACAAACTTATGCGTCTTATTTTACTGTTCATTCTTGATATATTGAGAAAAAGATCTTACAGCTCATAAATCCAATTTCTAATTATCTAAGGTGGCGCGAAAACTAGAAATAATCTCAAAATTAGTGGCACCACTAAAGCCCAGAATTTAAATGCATTGAATTACTGACAATGCGATCATCAGTATAAAAGCGAAAGCCTAATTAAAAATAGTTTAATAATTCACATGATTATTTCGGATTTACCGCTTTTTTATTAGATTAAGGAAACTGAGAAAGATTAAGAAAAATCCAAAAAAGAGATATTGCATATAAAAGTTGTATTATAATAGATACACCGAACCATTTAACTAAAGGTCATAACTAAGTATGTATATCTATTTCTATAACTATATAATTATGTTAGATAACATGTACAATATTATATTGTAGTGAGTTCGATCTTTTGTTTTCCCAAAAAAGATAACCTTTCCATTATTTATTACGTTATACTGCATAAAGTCATGACATTTTCGTTAATATATACGGTATAGGCTATATGTTTTGAATATAAATATCGAAGTAGATATTAAATACAAGAAACACAGTATCATGCATTTGTAATAGAAATCGATTTTTGCTCTGAATGTTTACTGTTATTGAAAGAATTCAATCCTTGCATTCTTATGTCACGCAAGAACCAAATAACAAAATTACCTACTATATAGGAAGAGCAAATCCAAAGTTTCCATTTCGTGCTACATATATCGCTCTCCCTCCCGTCTGAGATCACAGTCTATTCCTCCTTCTCTCAACTTCTAATCATGTTCTCCTCCTCCAGATTTTTCTCTTCACGGTTAAGTATTTTTATCCAAAAAAAAGTTGTCGGTGAAAATATAAATATGTTTTTTTTTGAGGACGAAAACTCGACTCGAATACTGTTTTCAGGTCAATTGTAGTTAATTTTTAGTCTTCTCACTTCGCTAACTCCTTGAGCGCGTTAATTGAGAAGAGATTTGTCAAAATGATGTCTATATAACAACGATGCTTTAGAATTTTTCAAACAATTTTCTTTCATTGACTTTTTTTATCTGGGACCAGGAATTTTTCCTTAACTTTTCTAATGGACAAGTTTTCATTATTTTCTCCAGAACTCTTTGCGCCTTATCCAGACGTTAAGACGTTCCTTGAGCACAAGGTCGACAAGGAAAAAAAGACAAATCACCTGAGCGAGATCCTGTTACTGTCAAACGCTGGTCAAGTGAGTATTGTTCATTACCGTCAAAATGTCGTTCATTAGTGACGCAAACGACTTTTGACTATCCCCTTTTCCTTCTTGGTTTGTCTGTCTGTCCCATGTCTTTCCTACTCTTGATTCCTTTTTATATTTCTAAATGTGATCAGTTTGATTAAATTTTCGGAAATTAAATTTATTAAATTGTAAATGGGTCGGCCTGGCCAGCTTGCATATTAGTTAGTAAATAACGGGAATTTCTCGGAAATTGAAGTTGACGTGCATATTGATTGATTGTTCGTAGTTCTGGTATTTTAGTATAGTATTCGACAAACTGTTGTTTATATGCCTTTAAAATTGTATAAACGAAAATCAGCTTGAGATATATTAATATTGTTATATTTTTATTATTTATTTTTAGATAGAATAGAAATACATTTTATTAAATGAAATTTTTACCTTTTAATGAATTTAATGCCAGGTGATTTTCGTAGTAGCTATTCAAATATTTTGCTTAAATTATTTTCAATTATCTAAATAATTATTGAATTGCAGTTACGGCTTATTTTAATGTTTCAAAAAAATTAAATAAAAGGTACAAATAATTAACTTGAAAGTATGTTTAAGTATCACATCATTATAATATCCCGGGGAAATATATCCATTAAGTTTACAATGTATAAAATGTTCTTCAGAACATGATGTACATATATATATTACTTTGTTTGTAAGCTACATATCACTAAACGTAATCTTTATTAAGTATATTAAGCACTATATTGTAAATAACTAAAATAATCAAATACAGAAACAAATTATATCAGTCTTTACAATATACCACTATATATATTACTCATTTTTAAAGTTCAATAAATTTGGAATTTTTTACCAATTTCCAGAATATACTTGTTTATGTATTAATAGGAATACGGGAGAGGGAAGCATATATAATAGGAAATTGATGCCTATACAGATTCTTAAGGCATGAAGTTGTACAAAAAGCGTAAGACTTATAATCAAGAGCTGTCAGTCGTAGTGTGTATGTATCCCTGAGTTTGGTGACAGTTTTATAGAAGTGTTTCGATTGTCTAGAAGAGGATTTGTACGTAAGAACTGCTTTTCTAAAAATCGATTACTAATTCCCAGTATGTTAAACGAACAATTATGAGATTATTGTCACAAGAATTGAGCTAATCTAGAGTACAAACATCTGTTTCTTTATCAAGAATTTTGACAGCTTATTGTCGACTGTTTTTATATTTTATGTCAACTTATTGTTCGATGGAGTATGTATGATTCATATACATTTATGTATTTGAATTAGTTTTTAGACATAACTGTTCAATAATTATATGTAAATAGAATAGCCCACAAAATAGATTATTTAAAAAAATTATATTTACGAAACATACCAGCGCGCTGTTTGAACTATTCAAAAAGTGTAATTTTATTTTTATGATAAATAATATCGTAAATTATAGTAGTAAACACCGTATTTAATATTGTTTCTTTTTACTATTAATATACGTATGTCATCATTTTATAGATATCATTTAATAATATTTTCATAAATAAATTGTTGTACCTGATATACAATGTAGATAGAGTTAGAGCTATAGTGTATATGCAATAATTAATTATTTAATCAAAAGTCTAAAGAGAAAGAAGCGTAACAATTGACTTTAAAATAGCTTACTTGAGTAAATATATTGTTTATGAAATGCTATATATGAACCGCTATGATTATGAGCAATTTAGAATTCATAATGATAAAAAATACGTTTAAATAAAAAATAATCAAAAAAAAATTTCTGTGAAAACTTTAAGTCATTACTAAATAAATAATATAGAAACCGTATGTCTGAAAGCTATTCGTTGGCTTGTGATCATTAGGTGAAAGAAATCTCATTTTATAGCTTCAATTAGTCACCTGTGAAATATTTCCTAATATAGTTTGTTTTATATAGCGTCAAGAAACGGGCATTAAAAACAAAATTGAAAATTATAAAACTATCCATCAGCTCGTCTGACGTCCAAAATAATCTTCAGCTTAGTAGGTAAATTGCCATCTTTGACGTCTGTGTGTTTCCAAACTATTATCTTCTTTTCAACCTACTTCTTTCTCTCTAAAAATCCCGTTCTGTGTGTTATTACTTTGCATTGGGAGTTTCGGTGCTGTAAGTTAATGATATGGTTTTAAAATTAAAATATTGGAAAGATTTTTCAAAGATACCATAATTGTAACATTTTCTATCGTAAATTGGTATTACGGGTTATTGTTCTCAATTGATAGCAATTGTATACGGTAAAATATAGCCGCAATTAAATACATTTTCACAGTCATATACTATATATATAAAGAAAACAAAAGTTTGTATTAAGTTTAACTCTATATAATTATAATGTTTAATTATTGGGTAAGACTTCTCCTGGAAATGCACATTCTGATATTGCTGAGTAATGTTATTTTTCACTTTTGTTTAGAAACTTTTTCGAGTAATTGAAGATAATATTTCAATTGAAAAAATTTAGAATTAATGTTTAAACATACTTTTTCTAAAGTGAATCATAATAATCTCATTTACGCTTCTTTAAAATACGTAACAAAAGAAATGGTATGCAAGCTAATTTTTACTAATTTATTAGAAATCAAGCATAATAATTACGTTAGTTTTTGTTGTTATAATTATTTTTCAAATTTCGAAACAAAATCCTTAAAAATATTCCTAACATATATTTTTTATACGTTATAAATAATATATATATATATATGCAAACTTTTTATTGCTTAAAATATCATGTTTCTAACATTTTTGTAAACTTACATCGGAATCGGATTAATTACCTGCTTCTATATAGTCTAGATACGAATACAAGCTATGTTAGTTTCGACCAGCATAACAATGTATTTTCTTGATCGCTTTGCCGTCTTCCAATTATCCCTAACAAATCCTCTGATCTCGGGCTCCGGCAATTTTATCTATTTTGCCGTCTCCGTTACCTCTATACAGTGGAATTGGAAACGAGTGATATATCATGACTGAAGTTGGTGTATTGCACGCAGAGCCATGATAGGAACGGCGATTTCTCCTCTTTGACATCGTTTCTCCCGTTTTACTTTAATTTCATGAATTTCTTCTGATGGCGCAAGCCTAATACAGAGAGCACAGCGGAATAGAATATCATTTTGGGGAGGAAAAACCTGTCATTCTCTCCTGTTTAAGATTGGGTGTGCGCTGCACTGTAGACAGATCATAAGATGATCGTTTCAAATTTAGAGAATTGTCTATTTATCTTGCGGCAACAATTATGAAATGCAATTGTAGAGGCTTTAATATCTTCGCTTCATGATGTATTATCTGCTATTTTTGTATAAAAGAAATTTATTATATTCGTCTGTGTCTTATGAAATTGTAATTATTATTTTGTTCATTTATTTTAATAATTATTTCTTATTAAGATAATAGTTACAATTTATTTTCTAAATACTTTGTCGAACATAAAACAGCTTATTGTGTTGACTACGATAAATCAATAAAATTACATAACTTTAATATTCCAGTGAATTGAACATATTATTCCAGCTATGATTCCTTCAGAATGAATATTTAAAATGATTTTCTTATTGATTTTTTAAAGTTACTGAAGCAGTCAATATTTAACATTATTCTAAGCGATTATAGCTTCCGTTTCCTTTTTTAAGGTGGAATTACATAATATACAAACTTAGCGTAGTTTATAATAAAACAAAAAAAATTACATAAATATCAAAACATGTCCCGAAACTAAAGTCGATATTATGCATGACAACATTTATATTTACAGTGTAACTATAACAAGTTTTGATTCACCATGAAAGACACCTGAACTATTAGAAAACTTACTCTTTCACCCATAGCCTGGAATAGTATTTTAGCACGCCGCCGTCATTACTATGTACTAATTAATCTATGCAGTGATAAGAAATTGTCTACAATGGAAAAATTACAGACGTTAAATGTGATTGCTTAACCAAACATCACTGAACGACGATAACAAATCAAGTGGACTGTTTTCGTGGATCTTCAGATTGTCATTCCAAATTGGACAGGAAGTTTACTACCTCAACCACACAGAAACCACACAACTGTTTCATAATTTCATAATAATATATTATACCTTATATATGCATATACATCACAGCATAGTATTTAGTTTTTGCCTTTATTTATTAGACTTGATGGTATAAGGTACCTGACTGTATTTTCATCTAGTATTACTGCAATACAGGCTTGATTCTCGAGAGGTTACAGTAATTGAAGTTATTTTGTACTACATGTTCATTCTCCATCGGCAAAGGGGTTGCTGGCGAAGTTTGGTATCCTTCACAACAGGACACTCCAACCCTTCACGACAGTTGCAACCGTTTTCTGAGTCATTTGTCGGGCGGGGGAAATAACAGGCGGGAAAGAATTAGGCAATCGGCTGCAGTTTTCCATATAATATAGACCATTTCTGTCTTCCCTTCGCCCTGTACGACATCAACATTCTACTCACCCGCGATACATGCTGATGATGCGATGCTGAACATGCATGTAACAGATGCGTATCAGCCGACTGACTCTAAATTATTACATAAAAATGCATAATTATACATATACAAGTCACCGCAAGCGATGGGAGGCACAAATTATAAGTTATAGTCATCTATATACAAATGTATATGATTTCTCGCTTGTTCCTAACACAGCTGGGTCATGTATAGTGCAGTACATGGGTCGTATATAGTACCAGATATGATACATCTTTGTACATGTCAAACAGTTAAGAAACAAAGAGTAACTAAACACACTAGAAAAATATGTTTGATTTTTTCCATGTTGGCAACAACAAATATATATTATAGTGACAGGTGAAAAAAATGATTTCATTATAATCTACTGAGATGGCATTAATCGCTAAAAAATGTTAAAACGTTAAAACAGTTAACTTAAATTTCTAGAATATTAACGGAAATTAAAACAGTTTATTATTATAATCTTATTGTGATGTAATTTGCTTTAAATTTTCACTGCGTATGGTTTTATTAAGCGCCAGAATATATACATTTAACATCGGTATATTTAAAGTAAATATATACATACATAGTGAGTAAAACATTCAATAATATATGATAGATAATAAAGAATGCAATTTAAAACATCATTTATTAATAGATCATAACTGATTTTGATTAAATAAATTTAATTTGACAAATACTCATTTTAAATAAAGGCTCAATGTTTAAATAAATAGAAATGTATCATTCACAATCCAAAAATATAGCCAAAACATGCTATACACATATCAGATAAATTGTTCAAAAATAGCTTAATTATTGCAACTAGCCATAATGACTCTAACGCGTGAAACATATCACGTAATAACACTTTTTTTAAGGTATATAATAACATTACCAATATGATATTATTTTGAAAGTCTTAACATGAAAAAGTGTGTTAAAATCTCTTTTCATCAACTACAAACCGGATGAGTGATAAAATCTTTAAGTACAGAAGCTAAATACACGAAACAGATGAAAGGATGAAAGACATTAGCACCCTTGTTGGGATAAAGAACGTATTTGTGTATATATCACGCGAATTGAGTCAGTCATCACTCTATTTATTGAGTGGCGATTTTAATTTTATAGAGTAATGGAGTAATGGGCAGTTATAAAAAATAAGTTATATAAAAATGTAATTTACATAGGTAACTTATTTTCTGCCGGTTTTAACATAGAATTTATATAATTTTGACATAGAATCTATAGAATTTATGCATTTTAATATTATAATAATATAGCCTTTTTAACTTAACATAATATAATAATATAACATATAACATATAACATATAAGAAATAATATAATAATAAATTCCTGTAGTTAGGGTTTAACAATCAAATTAATATGGATAATTAGAAGATATTATCTATATAAAAGTTTTCATAGTTTTTGTTTAAGGTTATACATCATAACATCGACTTCTGATGTACATGATTGTATAAGGTACGTATGATTTTTTCGGCAAATTTATTTTAAAATGCTTGAAGCGTTTCTCCATTTTAACGGAATAAAACATGAAGAAAAAACGAAAGAAAGTTAAAAGAAAATATAACATTGCATGAAGAATCTTTCCCTTCCCCCCCCCCCCAAATAATTAAAAGCCATTACGCGAATAATCAAATGAACTATATAGTCTCTTATACTACTGCAAGAGAATTGTAAGATGCCCCCTGTACCCTGTACTCGAATTATATTTTCAAAACTTTCTAGCTGTGAGGCTATAATAGCCTCAGCCACTGGAGGTAGAAGATTACTGTTTTGCGTAGAAAAAGAAAAAAACAGAGATAAATAATCCTAAAAATTGATGGTATTCTCACAAATATATAGTAGCAATACTTGGTGAAGTAACAGGGCACTGAGACATTTACAAACTATGACCTTCATCATTTTCCTATTATCGCCCCCAGTAAAATCAAAAGCATGCATTACAGTCGAGTGTTACGACGTGATATCAAAATTTGACATAACCTAATCAAATTAATAGCTCTAAGCCTAAGTGGTTTTTCGGAAGATTTAATATATGATCAGAAAAAATATCTCCAAAAATGTATTTCATTGAACCTGAAAAATTCTTCCAATAAAAGGAAATAAGTATTTTTGCTAATAAAACACACCAACAGATTATTTCTTAACTGTAATGACGAACGCCTCCTAAATTATTATTGCGGTCAATTTACTATATATGCAATGTCATAATTTAATTTGTATGTATTTTTATTAATTATTTTGATGTAATCAAACTAAAAATTTTGTTTTACAAAAATGTTGACATGATAATAAGAAACAAGTGGTACAAATTTGATGCTCCTTTTATACAAAGAGAGAATTATTAATATTCAATATATTTGAGAAGATAGAGTCCATTCATTATGTTAATGTGTTATTTAAAATAAAAATATTTAAAATTTTCTGAAATACCTTCATTATAATTATTATTTATTATTATTAATTATTATTATAATTATTATTATAATACCTTATTATCAATTAAATATTAATTTAATATTTATGTATATAGTCAATCATTCTTAGGGAAATTTCCTAATGTTATTGAAAATATTTTTAAAAATTATCGTTTTATATCGTTTTATATATAGATTTTAAAATTTTAATCTGTATAATTGCTAACAATTTTATAAATTAACAAAATATAAATAAAAAGTTATTGAAATATGTTTCGGAACTTTGAGCGTTTTTATTTTATAAAAAAAATGTGTCACTAAAAGTAAGCATATTTTGAATAAAAATTTTCTTTTAGCTATATTTTCGTCTAATTAAAAAAAAGTGTTTTAAGTAATGTAAGTCTTTCTATGAAATTTTTCTAGTGTTATAAAATATTTACAATACTACAGTATTAATATTGTATTATAATATTTATATTAATATATTAATATTCATTTTTATATGACAATATTAATATAAAACAAAATTCGAATAACTGAGACATAGGAACATTACAAAAAGATAATAATTATGTGATTATTTTATTTAAAAATTTCTTATTAAATGGAAATTTATGTTGTGGTTTACGGATATAATAAACTCATTTGTCAATGTTTAAAAAATAGAAGATCTGTTTTATTATTTATTTATATTTATTAATTGTATATATTTTTCGTTTGATAATCATGTGATAAATGTATATTTAAAAAAATCGTAATCAAAAAGTATTATTTCGGTACTACGATACTCCATGCGGCACTACGATAATGTATTGATCAATTTTGATAGACAGAGTAATCGACCAACAGGTAAATCCATCTGCAGACTTGTTTCGGTATATATGTCCCTCATCAGTATAGATTAGGAATCGAACATGCAACCCAGCGATCTGTGAGCGAACCCACCTACCACTAGGCCACATTCTCGCCTGTCAACTACCGTGTCTAACTTGTAAGTCGTTGGGTCGGAAATTCGATTTCTACTCTTTATTGATGACGGACAAATACCCCGAAACCTGTCTGCAGATGGATTTACCTGTCGATTATTGTTTCTATCAAAATTCATCAGTATTTGTATTATATTTAAATTTAGCGACTATATTTCAAAGTACAATATTACAAAATATTACAAAATTTAAAATATAAAGTTGGATGTACAACATTGAACTTCATTTCCATTGTCTCGTAATGTAATTATTTATGTCTATATTTTTAATAATAAATTAATTTATTAATACATTTATTTTTAATATCAATTAAATATTAATTTAATATTTATGTATATAATCAATCATTCTTTAATTCACTGTTTTTCATTTCATATTAACCATGTACTATTTCGATTTTCTTCTCAAATCTTCAAAAAAATCATAAAACTTTTATTTTAAATTATGTCTTTATTTTATAATATATAATGAAATTATATGCTTTAAAACCATATTAAAATTTGATATCCGTATTATGGATTGAATCTAAATATACAATTAGATACTATAAATATTTTGAAGTAATTAATGAAATATTAATATTATAAGCTATTACAACAATATTTTATTCATAAAAATAGTTTGATTTATTCATATTTTTAGAAACAAACACATACTGTGACTCATTCATTTGTAATTCTAAACAAATTAGATATAATTATATTAATTATATTTACCTATTTTATTGACATCATATTAAGAAATTCTCCCCGGCGACCTTTAAAATGGCATAAAATATATTTTGTTTCCAGATTGTGATGCCTAGTGTACATTTAACCACTGTTGTGATGATTTGGTGTTTAATTATTATGTCACCAAAATGTGTGTCTATCTTCATTAATTTATTTTATTTTCATTCATGGCGTTCCTAGCGCCTTCCAAGCCACGGACGTGAAAGAATTATACTTGACAGGATTAGTTTATAACCGAAGAGCGCTAGCCAATATTACAATATTATACATTATATATGTATAAACATAGGACGACCGTAGAGAGTAGCCATATGAAACAAAAATATGGTATTCAAAGAAAACATTCAAACAAAAAAAGTGATGTCTCTTTCTACTTCAAATTGTAGAAATAGGATATGTTTAAAAATGTGTTGAACTACTTGATTTGCATACAAAATTCACAATAAACTTAATAATTTAGAAATAATGTCTCATAGTGATTCTAAAACGTTCAGTATTTTTAAATATTATTATTATTTGATAAGTCATTTGCAATAACAAATTATATAGTTATAATCGTTTAATAAAGTGAACTTTATGATAAATATAGTATCATAACGCGTCTTCCTACTATTCATATAATTTAAAAAAAATTATTATTAATTTTTATTCAAATAATTAACTTTAAATTATATTTAATTTTAAATTAAATAAAATTCTGTAATAATGTTAGGAATAATTTTTTTTTTTTTTAATGAATTATATGTTTTTAATGATTACTTTCAATACTTGTTTGAGTAATTTTAATATTATTTAACTTATAATTTAAATTAATTAACAATAATTTTTTATTTTTTATTCCTGTGTACATCATGTTTATCAATACTATATTAATTTGCAATGTTTAAAACTGTGACGTAATAAAGCTCTAAATGTTTCTAAATTTTATTTTTATTACATTCGCATAATTTTTCATATTCCATTTTCTTCAGATATTCAAAAAATTTAAGCAATGCTAACTGTCATCTAGATTACAACATTGTCTAAACACTACCGAAAAAATGACTTCACAACATCTCCTACTGCTTAATCTGATGACTGCTGTCACCGTCACAATCACTGTGGTCTACTCTCAGTCAACCTTGGAACCAGTGATCAATCTAAAAATGACTGAAGAAAATCAAGAGCAAATGACAATTGGAAATATCCTTAAAGATTTGCCGGATAATTGGCAAACTGGTGACCTAACATACGTTAGCTCTAATAAAGTATTCAAGATTGGGAGCAATGGAGAAGTTCGAGTCGTTCCTCGTCTGGATCTCGAAATGATGTGTGCTATGCACAGTAAATGCTGTGGCGCTGACATATGCGAGCTTGATGCACGTTTTATTGTTAATCGTGGTGCACATTTTGTAGGAAATATTCTACTCAAGATAATTCTTGAGGATAAAAATGACAACAAACCCATTTTTGATTCACCCACACAGACCATTTATGTGAGCGAGAACGATCGCGTAGGAACAATTATACCAATTACTTCAGCTTTAGATGACGATATTCTTCAAGAAAATCGAGTGGTTAATTACAACCTCAAGGGATCGCCAACTCCCTTTACTCTCGATACTAGCAACTTTCCAAATGTGGCTCTGGTATTAAAAAGTCCACTCGATTATGAAGTTCAAAACAATTATGAGATCACACTTGAAGCATGTGATCCTGGATCTTGTGCACTTCAGAATCTCATCATTCAAGTGAAGGATGAAAACGATAATATACCTATTTTTGAGAAAAACAATTATATGAAATCTCTCAGAGAAGACATTTCAGTTGGTAGTACGGTAGAACAAGTAAAAGCTATTGATACTGATTCTGGAGAATATGGTAAAATTGTGTATGCAATCATGAGGAGCAACAGAGATGTAGATATGAAAAAAACATTTAAAGTTGACAGAATTACCGGCAAAATTATATTAACCAAAAAATTATCAGCAATAATCCGCAAAAATTATAAATTTAATATTCAGGCAACGAATCCAAACGCAAATCCTTCAGCAAAGCCAAACACAACCGTAGTTGAATTTAATATCGAAGATTTGAACGATAACGCACCTATTATTACTATTGTATCACCAATCGGTAAAATAGAAATGGCTGAAAACACAGATCCAAAGCAAATTGCAATGATTAGTGTGAAGGATGAAGATCTGGGGATCAATGCCGAAGTGACTTGTTTCCTGGCACGCAGCGGAGAAACCTCCTTCAGACTAGACTCTCAGGGTAGCAATTTTTACTCCCTACACACAATCCGCAAATTTGACTACGAGCAAGACACCAGCGTCGTGGCCACTATAGAATGTCGCGACAAGGGTTCGCCGGCCCTCTCCAACCGGCGCGACATAACTCTGCTTATCACTGATGTTAATGAAAGTCCGCCCAAGTTTGGCCAGCAATCCTACGAGACGAGTATACGTGAAAACACGCCGGCCGGTGTCGAGGTTCTCCAGGTCTACGCTAGAGACACGGACGCCAGTGCCCAGCTGGTCTACAGCCTGGGTAAGCAGGACCAGACCTACTTCACGATCGACGCTAGCACAGGACAGGTCCGCACGACCGACGTGGCTCTGGATCGGGAGCATGTGGAGCAGGTTACCTTTCGTGTATACGTTGTGGACAGCCCGATGGACTCGAAGACGGCGACCGCCACGATAAACGTTCGTGTAGTAGATGTTAACGACAATTCGCCTAAGTTTGTCTCGGACACCTACTTTCAGGTGGCCGAAAATGTGCCAATTAGAACTCAACTCAAAGGCCAGTTGGTTGCTATCGATGCAGATTCAGACAAACAGGTAAATTATATAGATCATATTAAAAAAATTATCAAATATAACAGTTTACTAAAATTGATAAATATTAAAATTAAAAACTTTTAACAAGATTAATTATTTAGGTAGTAAGTAATTAATTAGTTACTTAAAAAAATTGTTGTATTATATTAATATAATAGTATATTTTCTAATAATGAACAATTTTTTTTTAATAATAATAACAAATACATTAAAAAAATGACTTGCAAGAAAAGTATTATTTTTATTACATACAATTATATATGCAATTATAACTAAAATAAATACCATGTCTACGATTTTTAAAAAATCGAGATAATTTATTTTTGTAATAAATAGAATATTTATTAAATTGTTAGATGTACAGGCATGTGGTGAAATAAACTTTTAAAAAATACATTAAATATATTAAATAATATTTTTTAATATTTTCTACAATCATTTTCAAATTTTATAGAAAAGTACCTATGCTGACATTTTTATTAAGATGTTAATTTTAATAATTAATTTAATATATACTAAAAATAACTCACATAGCTATATTAATATTAATGTTAATTATAAATATTATTTATCTTGATACGTATGATATAATTTATATTTCAATTTAAATATGCATTTTATTAAACAATAAAAAGTCACCATAAGTAAATGAAACCCTTCAAATTACAGATCCAGATGTCCAGATCTCCCTGCCGATGACTTTAGTAGTATATATTTAAAAAGTTTCATTTTGTGTGACTTTTTTTTTTCTAATAATACCTAAGTACGATATTGTACTTTTTCTTCTTATTTATTTTATTATTTTAAATTGAGTAGTTCGGAATTATAGATAATTATTATATTTAATAAATTACATTAATTATAAAATTCACCCCTTCTGAAAATCGAAATTTGTTATATTTTAGTTATATATTTTAATATGTAAATAATTTGTAAATACATAAATTACACCTTTTTAAAGTTACACGTTTTAATGTATAAAATCAGCCCATATTAAAGCTATATAACATTCTATCCAATCTATGTATTATCTAAAGCTGTAGTTAAAAAACATCCATAATGAAGCACAGATGGTTTTTGTATAATGTAACTAACATGTTACAAACCAACTGTATGATATCAAATATTTGATTAATTATAAATGTATATCCGTATCTCAAACAGCATAATGTATACTTAATTTAGGTCGATAGGAAATTATGTAGGTTTATCTGCATTGAGACCAAATTAATAATTATACTTTGGGCATTTCAAAGTTGACCTAATCAGTAAAGCAGCTCTTTTGCTTTGCAATGTTATCCCAAGTACAGTTTTGGAATGTTATCCTAAGTACAGTTTTTCAATGTTATCCTAAGTACAGTTTTGCAATGTTATCCTAAGTACAGTTTTGCAATGTTATCCTAAGTACAGTTTTGTAATGTTATCCTAAGTACAGTTTTGCAATGTTATCCTATAAGTACAGTTTTGCAATGTTATCCTAAGTACAGTTTTGCAATGTTATTCTAAGTACAGTTTTGCAATGTTATCCTAAGTACAGTTTTGCAATGTTATCCTATAAGTACAGTTTTGCAATGTTATCCTATAAGTACAGTTTTGTAATGTTATCCTAAGTACAGTTTTGCAATGTTATCCTAAGTACAGCTTTGCAATGTTATCCTAAGTACAGCTTTGCAATGGTATTCTAAGTAAAGTTTTGCAATTTCCAGATAATTATTTTCTACCATTTGTATTTGCTATTTTTTCTATTACAATATTGAAATTGTATAATACATATCATTTGACTTTTATTAAATTGTATGACTTAAAACTGTCACATTGTATTTAACAAGCTATTGTTTTAGCAACCAAAATGTTACCATTAGGACCTAAATAATAAAGTTGATTACATTTTGTTTTAATATTGTAAAAAAAAAATTATAAAATAATTAAAATAAATATGCTGCAGTAAACAATCGAAAGTCAAAAATAAAAGAATTGTGGTTTTAAAAATAATTTCGCAATATCCCAAATAAGTGAACTCCAATTTCAATAATTTAATTCAATATATAAATAATAATAATTCGCAATATCCCACCAAAGTGTTATTTTTATAATAAAATTTATACAACATTTATTTTTATATATATACCCACAAATCTTTGTTTACCTATTAAAAATGTTAATATTTCTATTATTTATTCTATGCTTTTTGGTTGTTTTATATTGACGCTACTACAAATTGTATATACATACATTCCATACTATTTTTAGTATTCTAAAATTTAGTAATTCTGCATAAATTCTACATATTAAAACACATTTTTTATTTTTATTTTTATATTTATATGCTTCACATTTTACAAATTAAGTATTACAAATATAACAAGTTAACCCATATATATAACATATTTAACTAACAAGATAATCCATATATATATAACATATATAACTAACAAGATAATCCATATAACATACATTTAAAACAAGCTAGATTTTCAAGGAGACTTTGATTACCATTTCATATACAGGAACAAGTTGTACACTAATTTGTTTTTATTATTATTAGTTAACAAAATAACATGTTTTTGTTTGTTTTATTTTCCACTATTCTCCAGGTAATATTCAAGCTGATAGAGACCTGGAGCAACGGTCAACACATCCGCGACTACTTCCACGTGACCGAGGCCGGATACATCGAGACCACACACGGCATCGACCGCGAGGCCAACGACATTTTCACACTCGAAGTGGAGGCGCGGGACCAAGGTGTTCCAAACCGCTACACTCGCCAGAACATCACCGTAAGCGTGCTGGACGAAAACGATCACGTCCCTCTGTGGAGCTATCCACGTGATCGCGACAACGTGATCAACATCAGCGCCAGCCTCCAGCCGGGCGAGTTTGTGGTACAGGTGCGAGCCAGAGATGAGGATGCCGGGGACAATGGCCGGGTGCACTTCTTCCTCATTAAACAAGAGACTGGTTTTCTGCGCATCAACTCGACTACCGGGCAAATCGTAGTGGCCAAGGATTTGACCGCTGGACAAATCCGTCTGCACATCCGGGCGCAGGACATGAGCCCGCAGGCCCGGCACACCGACACCATGCTGGTTATCAACGTGCAGGGCGGAGTCACGCTCAACTTCACAGTCATCGTCATCATGATCACAGTGACAGCGGTCATCTCTCTCTTCCTGGTGGTGGCCATTATATGCGTGCGCCGGAGTCCCTGGTCTGGAAACTTTGCGAGTCTGCCTGCCTCGGAGGTGGCCAAAGATCATTTGGCCGCGGCCTGGGCTTATCACCACGAGGACCAGCCATGTCCGGACAATGCCAGTGTCATCTACTATCCCTCCTCACACGCCGGGATGTCCCCAGACAATACCCTGTCGATGCACACCTTTGGACGGGCAGGGGGGGAACGCCTTATGACGATGAACACAATGGGAGAACAATCCGATGTAAGCAAGGATTCATTTTAAATCATATGAGATTTTAACAAAATTTGTATTTATGTATTACTTTAAACTTTACAGTATTATAGTGAACTCTTATAATTATGTTATTTTAGTCTTTACATATTATATATGTAAGATATTATTGATATAAAATATTTTAATAGATTATAGACTGAAATACTTATTAAAAACACTGTTTTTCATACAATCATATCCATTTTTAAAATAATTTAACTGCAGAAAAATTATGCAATTAATTATGAATTCATTATATATGTATAATATGTATTTAAATTTATAATCATCATTTAATCATCATATGTGATACTTTTTTAACGTTAAATAAATAAAATATGTTGTAGTTTAACATATTTGAAAACATAAAAACCAAATGCTATCATTACACTTAATTATTATTTTTAAATTCAATTAATAATATTCTTTTATATTGAACATAAACATAACTTTTTAATATGAAAAATATGTAATATATTTTATCACAAGTATTAAATTACTTTGTGATGTACTTATAACATAGTATATTTGAAACATTTCCGATACAGTTTTATGTTCTGGAAGAATGCCAATACTGATTATTATTTCCATATCGAAAGCAATCACAAGATAAGACATTTGAACAGAACCTAATCACATAGTGATCCATATATTTCTGTAAAAGAATTTCTGGAACTAATCTCCCCAGCAGTAATTCTGGCACTTTCTGAAAAAGGCTTCTTCTTATAGCCTGGTTTTCTGTTTCTCTCTCTGGCTTTTGTCAAAATTCGACATAGTATAGTGCAGTGTGTTATTTTACAGGCTTTCCCAGATCTCTGCAGAACTTTGTATTTCAGATAATCTCTCCCAATAGTCATGACGATGAACAGAGCCAGTGAATTGGGGTGCGCATGTGTATCGATCCCCCGATCCATTTTCACAGGCGATGTACTCTTTGGAACTGTAATGCTTAGCTGCTATGTTCCGTCAAATGTTATAGCTCGATTACAGCCTTCAAAATGTCACTTTGTTTGTGTTCCCTCAACATGTACGCAAATTCTATATAGGCAAATGTCATGATCAGGAGGTCCACATGTGCGATCGTATATTGCTATTTCTCTCACTGTGTAACTTGTTTCCAAAGGATTATTTTGAAAATAAGTTAATGTTTGTTGTATCTGTCGCATATGCCGGGTGGAAATTAAAATAATCATCGAATGAGTTGTGGAATAGTATAAATTGATTACACTGTGATAAATGTGTATATGGAATCAGGGGTGTATTTCTACCATGGTATACTATAAGTAAAATTATCCATAAACGAAGTTATTAAAGCTTCTTATCAAATAATTTATTAAGAGACGATATTTATAACAAAGCTTTTGTTTAATAAATCTGTTCACTTTATTCGAAACATTGTAATTTCAAACATTTCATTTCATTTTAGATGACTATCTTTCTATTAAATTCAGCAATATTTTGCGATTTCACTCAGTTCCGTATAATATTCTTCTATCTCATGTATATATGGCTTTCACATATATCAACTTCTCCCACCACTAGAAAATATAAATACGGTTTGGATTATGTCAATTTTAATGACGAGGAAATGCTTCTTTGTAAAGTCATAAAATAATCCCATATATAAAACCAGGTAACTGTAATCTGATCAGTTCAAGTATATAACGAGATATAGTTATAATAAAAAAGATTTCTATCAGATATTTATAAGCTCATATAGTGAAAGATGCTGATTAGCAAACAGATATGTTTTACATTCCTTGCTATATAGAAAATAATTTTGACTTGTACATGAACATGAAGAGGGTGATGATTCACACCCAATCCATCTATGGATGTCTAGATGAGCCGCAGTCAGGTGAATCGGGATCAGGCAAGATTGACAGGTATCAAGGGCGCCTCCTATTTTTAACGCAGTTCCGGTTTCCACTTTTGGAAACAATATACCTCTCTTTCTTCAAGCCATGGAATGTGTGCCTAAATTCTAGTATGTCATTTCGAGACTAATGGGGTGAAAAACATTACACAACCACTTTTCGATATACATGGATCTTGAGTTGTGCTCAAAATTTACCAATTTAAAATTGCGTGTTAGACATAAATATATATATATATATATATATATATATATATATGTATAAGACCCGTTGTTACCGTTTACTGAATATGAAATCTGTTGAAACACTTTGTTGAAGCTGAGGAAATTGCTTTAGAGATTTATTAAAGCATAGGAAATGTTCCATTACCGTTTAGTCGGTAAATATGTTAAGGTGTTGTTTAATTTTTTGGTTTTTACGATAGAAAACGCAAGTCTATCGGAAAAATGACAAGCCAAAAACCAAAATCGATTTATATTTCCTTTCAAACCATACAATTTAATAAATATTTAACTTTTACTGTAACATTTAAAATGAGAAATATTAATTGAGTTTTAATTGAAAAATGTATGTATTATAATATAGCTATCAATATTCCTTATGTGTTGTCTCTAAAAGCTTTTTCTGTTAAGAACGGGTTAAGTGAGAGGTGATGTAATCGTTTCTAGCTGTCTGTAACAGATGTATTAATTAAAACATTCCAGAAATAGTATTGCTCATATTTACAAAAGATTTTAGAAAATCTACATCATATGAAAAAATAGTTGAATCAAATTTATTAATAACTTTCGCAATAAAGCATTGTAATAATGACGTATAACTTATTCTAATATAATATTTCATTATTTCAGTTTCAAATGTCATTTTTCCCGACCAACTTGCATCTTAGTGTACGTGATTATTCCAAATTGTCAGATTTTCACTATCTCTAAATACAATTATAATTTAGGTAAAAATATTGCTAACTGAATATTAGTAGACTACTATAAATTTCACTTTGAGCTCTAAATATTTAGAGGCATAGCATGAGTTTTCTAAAACTATATGTAGTTCATTTTGAAATATAGCATGTTGATATAGCAAATAACTGTTTAATTTATAAGTCGAATAAGGTTATAGTTTTACTGAATTTAATAAATGGTGTGTAAATAGTATGTTTAGCTAAACATATAAATATTAAACTAGCTACATATCAAAAATATAATAAGTGTAGTTTTTTTGATAAATTGCATCGATAACAATTTTTTTTAAATTGAATTCTTCGTTAGATACATATTAGAAGCACTTTTTGATTAGTTGAAGTTGCAATTATATATAGGATCAGACTGCATTTTATAAAATGTATTCTGCCGAGGCGGATAATTGTTTGATGATATCACAGCTAACAGAAAATTGTATTTTAGGCAATCCAAGGGCAACAAATTGGGTCTGTTGTGTATTTATCAAGCAGACTAATTTAGGCTAGAATTTCTAGATGTAAACAGTTAGGGCCGATATTTGCAATTCATTTTTCTTTTCTTCTCCGAACCATTACTTGCAAATACAATCTTCGGTGTATAAGTACTCAAAAGTCAGTAAAGAGAAATGATTCAATTTGTTTACTATTTTCTCGCAAAAAACTTTGATTTCTCAATGTGTCCTAACAAAATGTATGTTTAACGTTTATATAAGGAAGTGTTGTCTTGTATAGTGAGGAAGAATATTTGGACTGGGTACTTTCTATAGTGAAGTATTGATGAGTCCGCCATATACGTAACTCAACTGTCCTCAGTATATAGATAGCTAGCTATGAGTTCCCGAATTGTCAGCATCCTACGTGATGTGATTCAATTTTCCGAGAATAGACCAAGGATAAAATCGATTGTTGTCCAACCCTTTGGATATATTAATACCTTTATGTATTAGAATATAATACAAACCTAATTTGTTTATGATAATTAAGATAAAATAAAAATGTAATTGACAGCTGCCGTATAGCTTTATTTAACATTTCTTCTCATTGTAGAAGTAAAACTGTAACGCAAAAAGAGTCGAACAGTATTGATAAAACCATAAAATAATGAGTATTTGGTGTTGTTAGTAATATCGTTTTACATAAAAATATTTATTGGTATACCAAAATATAAATGAGTTATGAAATCAGTGATATATGGAGCAGCACATATTTTCATATTCAAATATTATTTTGAAGTATTATCAAATTCAAACAGTTAATTCTGCGTAAATTCATCATGCAATTTTTTTAATAGTCTTTAAATTTTCTTAACCTTCCTTCTATTTTTATTTTTCTTACCTCTCCATTTCCACCTATCTCTCCCTTATTCAGATTTTCGTATTTTCTTTTATTTGTTGAAGCAATTTATTTGAAAAAATGTTGTCCTTAATATATTAATTAGATCCTAACAAAAAAATTGTTTTCACATCTAGATTTAGACTTTACATTATATTCTTAATGAATAACTTAAATAAAATGATGTCGTTTAATAAAGGGCGCAAATCAATTTGTTTAGTTTTATTTTTAATCCTTTTAAATTTAAAGTTAAATTATAAAATATACAAACATTTCTCAAGCTATATTTTATATCAACTTCAACTTGTGCATTTACGTTTTAAACATATTAAAACGATTTTATAATAAATTCAATTATGGTGAATTATTTGTATACAACATGCTTTTTTAACGAAAAGGTTGTTCCCGGAACATTAAGGTACTATAAAGAACTATAACGGCTATTATATAGTCAACATTTTCTATTTACTCATGTTGATGAGAATTGTATATTGCAGTGTAAGTGGCACTCCTCTTTCTCTTTTTAATATTTATATTTTTTAATAATGTCTATTACAAAGTAATATTAATTAAAGCCTCTAACAAATATTAGACTATTTCCTTAATTTTTAAATCAATACTTTGATGCAATAAATGTGATGTTTATATTAAGGAAGCATAATATATACCAAATTTTTTATTTTAATAATTTAGTTTATATTTTTTTAATGTGATAATTTTTAGACTATTTTAAAATTTAATTTCTCTATTTTTATATTTCAAATATATTCATATGGTAATTTTTCGACAAGTTTTTTCTGAATTGAAAATAAATGATTAATAAGATAAATAACTTACACATTTCACACATAGTTTAATAACTTGCATAATCATAATTTTTTTACTGGGAATAATATAAATTATTTAAGATTTTAAATTAGTTAATTATTCTTTTTAACAATAATATAGCTTTATTAAAAAATATGTTTTAAATTATTTATGATTCAGATAAAAACTATTTTTAAAGACATATCGTTTAAAACATATTTTATAATATTGCAATTTGGTAACAAAGAATATCCTGATCATAATGTATACACATTGCTCGTTGGGGATGAAACAATGGCGTTTCTTTGAATAAATTGTTTTCTTAATTATGTAAACGGGATGTTCTATGTGTAGGCAAACGTGCCATTGTTTACTCCCCGTTTACTTTAAATTAGACGCCTTTCCGGTGTAGAGATCAACTTTCACTCTCACTTGAGAAATCAGCACGTTATTCAAACTTATGGATATAATTTCGGCTATCAGAAATAACGTTAAGGTTGCAGTTAACATAACAGTTGTCGGGAAGGAGGTGAAAAATAAAGTTTGAATCTTAATCTTTGTATATTTGTTTAACAAATTTACCTCTGGCTTATTTTAAATATATATTAAAAATATAAAGTAATTATAAAATGTTGTTGTTGTCGGATGTTTAATTGTTTTAAGAGTATCACAATTTTTGGAAAAGTCTTCGTTGTATTATTTCACTTATAAGATCAGTATAGCAGCCCTGGAATGGGGGAAAGGGGGGGGGGGGGGGTGGCAGCTGCCCCGGAATTTTGTAGCTACGATATAAAAATTCTGATTTAATAAATACTGCCATTCAAAGCAGAACTTTTAAAAAAAATTATTTGTCGGGCAACTGGAGTGTTATGCCCCAATCAAAAATTCGCTGCGTCGGGGCTGAATATTTATTGTGTATATTGTATATTTTACTAATATATAATACTAGTTTTATTATTTCAAAATGTGTATTATGTGTATTTCAAAAATGTATTAATGTACTACGATCAAGGTACCTAATTTTAATCTTAAATGGATTTTAATTTTAAATAGAATAAATAGAAGCATCTCCACAGTAAAATATATATACTTTACTATAATCTCATTAATATCCAATTAAATACTAGGCAACTAATTTTGTAATATTGGTATGCAATTTATATGACTATATTTAATTTTAATTTTATCAATATTACAATTATAAAATTAATTGCTATTTTAATTGATAATATATAATTTAAACATGTATAATTAAAGTTAGTGAACCTTAAAAAACAAAAGTCATTCCAGCTTATTATATCTTCTTCTCAAGCCAACAAAAATAAAATAGGAGAGGAGGAAAGAAAACTAAATATATAGGATATAACTATGCCATAAAAACAATTGCGAGGGGCCAAACAGAAAGAAAATGTTGACTTATTGAAACTAATACTGCACTCGGAAAAAAATTATAATAAATAAATATATTAACAATTTTAAATAAAAACAAATCAACTGAAATAATAATAAATAGTGCATGCAATGTATATACGATTTAGATAATTTTTTTATATCAAAAATTTTTTGTTATGATAAATTCACCAAGAAAAGTATTACATAAAATTAAATACGATATTAGGGCATGCTCATGAATGGATATACCTTATTTATAATTTTGTCATGAATTTATTCTTTCATAATAACAAACTTATATATATATAAATTTGTATATATTTAAAAAAATTAAAACAAAGTTTACTTGTGCATGTCTGACAACAGCTCCAGTTATTTTAATTTAATGAAAACTAAGGTCGTTATAATAAGGAAAAATGTCATAACTCTCTCAGCAGTGTTTCTTCAAAAGAATCTTTTTCAACACCTTCAAAGAGTATTGTAAAAATATTCTCATAAATTCCTATGTTTCACATTGATTTTTATTCTTTTAAGATCGTGCTTCTCACTATATGAAAAAAAATGTTTCTGCTATAGTCATCTCATTGATACGTATATTTCAAGAAACTATATTGTAATAAAAAATAAGTTTTCCTGCTACAATATACATGTAACCTATTTATCTAATTAGATTCGTTAATTATAAAATCTCAAAAAAGCAGACTCACGCGAAACATCCGTATCAAATTTCTGATGAAAAATTAACTAACTGGCCAACTAGCTATCTGCCCTTATTCAAACTTTATAGTCTATTATGCTGTCAATATTGGTATGGCTATGTTATGAAGAAAATTTTAACTTAAATTAAAAATGTATCTGAAACGTTTCATACTTAATATCATGATTGGATGTTTTCTTCATCCTCATGTTCTATGAGCAATCACTCACATGTCATTTGATGACTTTTGTGTTCAATATAACAATACTGTCAATTCGACATATGTAAATTCTCGTCTTTAGAAATGTAATCAAAAGACCCTAAACTATTAGATCGTCTTATCTCTCATAAGTATAGCTTTGTTCCTTTCGATGATATGTCGAAATAGAAAACGATCGAAATTCCCACGAGTTCAATTCAGTCTTGCGCTATACACCGGTCATTTGGAACGGTCATCGGGGAGGACTTAAATACTCGCTGATAAGTAAGTAGATTGAGGCGCAATACACCTAGGGCTGCTCACTGTATATTGAGGGTTCAGAAAGTTCGATAATCAAAGCTACATATAAGAAAAATGACTATTTCTATATTCAAGTATAGACTTTACATTATAACGATTATAGCCTACATGATGTATTCACTTGCAGACCTATACATTACTACTTCACTTTATTATAATATATTTACATAATAATACATTACTTTTAACCGATTATATAAGTAACAAGACGTTTGATTCTGGATTGGACTTACCTAAATTAACATTTTTTGTTTTCAATTTATAATATTTATATATTATCATATTATATAAGTCAATTTCAAAAGTATATTAAGCAAGAGACATTTGCTATACTTTAAGAACATGAAATAATTGGTAATGGTGAATTTTTTTGTAGTATATGTATATGTATATTTGTACAATGATTGAACTTTTAAATAATGAAATTTATTATTTTTATCAAATTGTTATAATACTGTCAATACTGACAATACAAATAAAATGTTTTAATTAATGGTTTTGTTACACCATTCCGCGTGGTATCACATGTTTAACAGCTTCTTTATATGTGTGAAATAAATTTTCTCCAATCAACTATTTATTAAGTCCAAAATAGCGAACAGTTTTTAATACAACAACGCTATGTATTGATTTATGAGAACTTACATACTAGAAAACTTTTAGTTTTGAATCCATCACACAAATGTCTACTTTTTGATATATACGCTCGTGTACAATTTATATAACTTAAGATTCTTTTGGAAAAAAGTCCAAATGATAAAACATTTTCACAAAATGGCTATTGCTATTTCCTTGTTATAGGTAACTAAAAACTAATTAAAATTCACCGAATTCACTTTTATATGTTATCTTCAAAAAACCATATTGGTTACCGTATTTTAAAGTTTGAATGCTTATCGTCAATAATATGGAAACAACTTCTTAATTAATCAATATAGGTTTATGAAGAAATATATTGTGTAATTGACGATAGTATACTCTTTATTATTTTTTATTTTCAATTTATAATCTGCCTGAGAAATCATAAAGATTTAGTAATCATTTATATAATGTATATATTGCAACACATTCAATTGAGAAAAAGTGTGGGTAAGCATATTATTGACTATTGAAGACGTCTAGCTCATATAGCATACACTTTCGTTTTTCTGTACAGTAAATTGATACTGAAGAAATTTTAGCTTCAAATATTAAACTGACTCCTCATAGTATTCTTCACAAAGTATCCTATATAAGAAGCAGTATTACGGTTTCCCTGTGCATAGAAAGGAAACGAAATGCGTTGACTAATTTCACGGCCTTTGATTATTATTCATTTCATTTTTGCTAAATAACCGACACATTATAAAGCCTCCAAATATTAGATAACCGATATTCTCTCACCCTATCATTTAATATTAGAAGAGGAAAGTGTGAAACTGGTTAATATATAATAACTCGTTTGACTCTGGCAGCAGCTTAAAGTTATAGAGATCGACTTAGTTTAATTGAAGTGACACTTTTTCGATGACTCACTAAAAAACAATCGTTGTCTTCCGAATTGCAATTATATACATTGGTTTAGTCGAATATACGTTGAAAGGTTTGAAATGGCCAATATACTTTACATAGAATAATTGCGGCATTTCTTCACAAAAGAATAACTAAGCTCATTATACTGAATTACAATTCATTGGAATTATTTTTTTCTTTCGACTTCTTTCAATGCAGACAGTAACCGAATGCATTGAATAATCAAATTATCTCAATATGTTTTTGAAAGGGAATTAATATTTGAATGCTGTTATTATCTACATAGAATATGAATGCAGAATAAATAGTTCTTTCTTTTTCGGCTGGCTTCTTACTTAGATGTATTGAATCTTCTATACGGAAATAACAATCAATTAAATTTTTCATGTTTTTTTCAAATGTTTATTTCATCATATTATACTCTATTAGTTTTTGTAACGTATATACAATATAATCTTTCCTTAAAAAGTTCCAAATTAACCATTTTTATTCGGCCCTTGAATATTAATATACTTATTTTAGAAAATAGTATCGTATATGACACTAAATACTGCATAAATTTTTTTTATACTTCTTAATACTTTTTAACTATATATTTTTTTTAATACGAAATGATTTAATTAACACACATCATGTAGTTCAATGAAATGCTTAAACATAAATTATATATCCATTTTTTTCTTATAGGTATACTTTGAATTAAATCTAAAAAGTTAATAATCTTACAAATTAAAGAAATCCACTCTAGACACAAAATCATTGAGTACTTTTTTGTAAATAACAATAACTACACGCGGCACTAATTTTATAATTATTATATAATGTGAATTAATAGTAACATAATATATATTAATATACATTAAAATGATATTCATATTAATGTTTTTGTACTTTATGAGTATTTATATTAAAATATTTAATTAATATATTTTCAATATTCATATCATGAATATTTATTATTATTTATACGATATAATTATATAGTTTTAAGATATAGTTGTACTTTTTTAATTAACTATCTAATTATTTGATATATTGACATATATAATGTTGAAATTATAAATACATATTAAAAAAATTATGTTAGTTAATTTTCTTAATTTCAATATACATGTAGAAGAAATAATTAATTATCCCAATTTACACACAAATTGTGCATATTATATGCATTTTCTACACTTATAAATACGCATTTAATTTTTGGTTCATATGCCTATATTGTACGTACATGGCTGTATTTAATAATTGTTGTCTGGTATCTCTTATTAAATATCAGTTACAAAAGTGGTTATTCTAGATGTTTTTCTAACTATGAAAAATTAATACACATTTACTAGATAAACATATGCATTAAAGAACAGATTGATTCGTAATTTGATAATAATTATATACAGGGTTGTAACTTAAATCCGGTGGAAAAACCGGAGGACAAATGCTAAGGAAATTTAACCTATTTTTCAAGGTCATCAATGCAAAATTATTTAAAATAAACAAAATGGATTTTAAAATAATTGAATTAATTTTTTTTAATATTTAATGGATTTTAGAATGTCGATAAAAATTGTTAAATTAATTCTTAAATATACAAATAAATTAATTATAACAAATTTTAAGTAATTATTACATTCTTTAAATTAAAATTGTTTGTTTATCTTTGTTACTTGTTTCAATGTCAACTATTTATTTATTCCTTCGGATTTAAGTCACAACCTATATACAATAGTATATTTGATTATAATATGGCATAAACACAATGAATGCATTACCTGTTACTAAAAATCAATGATATTCACTGATATATGATATATAACATAAACACAATGAATGCATTACTTGTTACTAAAAATCAATGATATTTAATTATATAAAACATAAACGCAATGAACTTATTACTAAAAATCAATTATATTGAATTATATGAAACATAAACACAATGAATGCGTTACTTGTTACTAAAAATTAATGATATTTAATTAATAATATATAACATAAACATAATGAAAGCATTACTTGTTACTAAAAATCAATAATATTCGCTGATATTTGTCGTCTAACCATTCAATTAAAAATTAAAAAACAAATGGTCGTATTGTTGAATAACGTTTATCACATGCAAAAAAACAATTGTATGTATGAAATATAGGTTTCTCTGTATAGGTAGTCTATATTATATATGGTTTCAAAAAATGGCATCCAGGACAAAATACTCACCAAGAAAATGCATTCTCCCAGATTTAAAAGTGGTATCTCTAGGGATTCATATTTGTATATATTTATATAGTTTATATAATATATATATATATATACGACAAATACACAGTAATTGACACAGTATATAATTATTGTGAATATTATAAAATGCCTTTATTATTATGTTAATATCAACAAGATTTTCTTTTCATTATAAATTTTATTTCGTTATCTGCAATTATGTTTTTTATTTATTATACTGCACTAATCATTTTTAATATTTTTTGTGAACTACAAATTTTCAGTGTGCAAATCTAAATATGAAATATTAAGCAGTATATATAGGAACTGACAATAATATCGAACTATTTTCATATATGCGAAATTATTTCAATCTTATCAACAATAATACAAAAATAATATATAAAGAAATTTTTTAATTATTATTTAAATAAAGCTACCTAATTCATTTCTCTATCTTGCATGTTTATTTCTTCCGATTATTAAATAAGTAAATATTTTTGACATCTTAAAACCGTTAGTAAGAGAATGACTTTATTGATAATTGTTCAAAACGCCAGATGGTTCCAGCCACAGAAAGATCTTCTTCTCATTAACCCCCACCCACCATCAACTTACCCTTATACCTTATGCATAGTTATTAGTTCGTCAGTCTCTTGAAAGATTTACACATTTTATTCCCAATCATAATCACCGTCACCTCATGCTGTCATTGGTGGCTCATTCTCTCACTCGTATTGGAATTAAGATGATCCAGTTAAGCTTCCTTAAAGCCCGGAGGGGCATATCTTATATATCAGGAATTCATTTAATGTTCCTCCTTTACATTGTAAAATTAGTTACTTACTATATAGTATCACAATCTTGCAGAAGAAAATGCCTAAAATAGTTCACGCAATATAGCATAACAATTTGAATTGTTTATATTGTACATATATAAAATTATTGAACTGAGTTTTTATTTAGAATATTCAAAAATAAAGTTCTCCTGTTCAATTAGAATAATTAATTTTGAAGCGATATAAACGATTGATGTCGTAGAATTAAACAATACAATTAAAAAATAATTAATTTTAATAGTTTGTTCAAATTCTTAAATATAAGTAAAATTTTGATAGCAAGACGATTAAAATTCGTTCACTATTATTTTTTAATTCATTTTACAAAAATGATATAGAAAATATTACATTAAAGGTGGTATTAATTAATTCATATCACAATTATTCAACCAAAGAATTTTAAAATTTATTTTTAATTTACAAATTAAATCTTTAAAATTGTAAATGTCTTTTGTTTTAAAATCTTAATTTTAACTCATTCGTCTTTCATTTTTAACAGAAAGTAACAATAAACCTGCATATTCTTTATTGTTCTGTTCTTTAACTTCTGCTTCCACAGTTTCTCTCACTCTGATACTTAACGAATGATACATTAGCCTATATTCAGCCTTCTCTATTGTTCCTCCATTACAGGTAGCCCGGTATTTTAATGGGGATAGTCGTGGACTTCCTTTTGAACCTCTAGATGGAGACAGCGCGGACTCTGGACGTGGAGCCAGCGAAGACGACCATCATCACTATAACACTATGGACCAAGGGAAAGGTAATGCTGAGATCATTTCGTTTATTTTTTAAGGTTATGTGTGATTGTTGTATTATTCTATATATGGAGGAAAGTGGAGATTGGATTAATAAATCCGACAGCCTTAGTCGGAAAGATTACTACATAAGTAAACTTAACACCCTTGGTCACAATGGCCTTAACACTAGAAGTGGAAAAACTTGCTTGCATAAACAGACTAAAACAAAAAACACAACTATTTCAATAATTTCTGGTTCAAAATGCATTATGTCTAAAATATGATATTATGGTAAGTTATGCCGACGGGAACATGCTATACCACAGCCGAAAAGAAAAAAACGACAGCCTAAGTACAGTGCAAGCAAGAAACAAATCCAAATTCTGTATTTATTATTTCATGGGGATTAGGTGTTTAAATAATATTTCAGCACGTTCAAGAGTCATTCTTCGAATAACAACAAGCTAAGATATTTAATGGAAAAGAGCATGTAAGCTTCACCAATTTCATTTTAAAACTTAGCAACGCAAAATTAGTCACTACTTTTAAATAATAAATAAGTAATTAAATCACTTTAAGGAGAATAATTATTTTTTAATAAAGAATATCCGAACTTTCGAACTTAAAAAAGGTTCATAATCACTGATAACCATGCTTTTGGTACACACAATGATTTTAATATGTTATCTTGTTGTCATTACATGAACCCCTAATTGTAATATTTAGAAAATGCAATATAATGTGTATTAGCATTGGAAGTACTAATATCTCATAAAATGCCAAAAAGCAAGTAAATGCTATTCAAATTTTTTGTTGTTGTTGTAAGTTTGGTTGTGAAAATAGGAAGAAAAATGGCTTTATCACAAGGAACTGTAATATAATGAATATTAACAAAATATTTAGAAATTGTTTGGCAAAAATTGCAAACATTATAAGTTTTGCAATTACCCATGAAAATAGACATATGTAAATGAAGGTTAAAAATTTTGCCTCCCGAACATCTTGTTGAAGATTATTTAAAAAAAATTAATTAAAATAAGTTAAGGTGGAAATAAAAATTATGCAATGTTGTATTTTATTTCAAATATCACATTTTAATTTAATTTATTGGCTTTGAAGATCATTATAATGAAAATGGAAATTGGAGAGTGGCTGGTGAATAAATATCAATGTTTTTTAAGAGTTACTAGTTATATAAATGATATGTTCTTTAATAACCTGAGTTTTATTGGGTTTAAAGAGAAGGCAATATTCGATAATATCAGGTACACTATCATAATAATATATATCAATTAAGATTATATCTATAAGGCTAATTTAATAAATTAATATATCAATTACACAAATAAAAGTATATAATTTGTCATGTATATATAAAGGTATTATATGTACATAAAGATACGCTTCATTATTATTGGTAAGCCTATACCCAATATTTATTATAATTCTCGTAAAATATATAAATAGTGTTTTTCTAATAATTTAAAGAGACAATTCAATGTTAAAATTTTTAAGAAAATTTTATGTAAAAGTAATGCTATAATATTTCCATTTGATTTTTTTAAATGTTGACCTTAACAATTGTTAATTGAATAAAACAACGCTCTATATATTTCTCTATAGCATTGAAATCAATTAACCTCGTTTTATTGCCTTTGTCGAGCTTAGAGCGTCCTTTCCGCAATACAGAGAAATGCTTGCTTAGCACAAATTAAGGAAAATATTACAAATACCTATATGTGGCTAAAAATCACTCTAATCTAATTTGACAATTGCTATCGCTATAATTGCTATCATGATGTATTGCGCTATATGAGCTTTTATCATAAAATTGATTCTAATGCTATGTTTTTAAATCTTTCCAATTGGAGAATAAACGTTTCATTAGACGAGCAAACGTTTATTACAAAAGTAGTTGTATAAAACCAGACTACTTTGAATTCCTCACAGACAAAAAACACGTGAGGTGCTCTAGCCTAAAATTACATTTTAAAAATATATATAAATAAATAATTTCAATATGTAATTAATGTTTAAAATACTATACTACATCTATCAAATAGGTATATTTGCCATAATTTGTTTGAGTTATTTCTTTATTGTCACTTATAAAATGCGATATACTAGATAATATACAATGCTATACATAATATACTATAATTATAGACAATACTAAACACTATAGTCATATAATTTTTAGTAAATTTATTAAAATTATTTAAAACATAATTAAACCGTTAGAAACGTTTACGTCATAAATTGTTTTATATCCATATTTACCAAAATATTGAATGTTATAACTTCAATATCCACTTTCACAGAGGTGTACGGCTATATTTTTGTATAAAGGTCATTGCAGACGTATCGAATTTTGAAATATATCTGAGGTAATTCAGCCCGCGGTATTTGTAGCTGATGATATATATATATATTGCTTTCTTTCACTCTAAGGTATACGTTTACAAATTGTGGAACAGATATATCATATTCTATGACATTTATATTAATACGACCTGCACGTGTGCGCTACTAATGAGAGTTCGGTTCTGGGTGTAAACTGTTATGCTGATGAAAAACCATTAAATCAAATCAAATCATATACTATACAGACAAGTATGCAAGGCCAGTCTCACTCATGCAGGCGTACATGATATGATGCAGAGATTTTCTATGTGACTGAAACCGGCGTTATTTTATCGCTTCCTTTGATGACTCTCATGTGAAACAATAATTAATATTATTTATCTGGTATACTAGGCATAGGCATACATCTTAAATGTACTTAATTGGCATTCAATCCACACATGCACAACCTTACAATTATAAATATACAATACGCGACTTGTTCACGTGACACGAATCCATGTTTGTGTATGCACTATCTATATATTGTCAAATTCTGGGTGAAGTAATTGATAAAAATTAGAGTTTTCGTTTAATAATATATAAATTGTTTTGTATATGTGGCGAATATAGACACCCATATTACTAACATTGCATAAATGTAAATGCAACAACATATTATAATTTATTCAATTATATATACACATATATACTCGTCAAAAGATTTCAGAGCATGTTCATCAATAAAACATCGTTTTATCAATGAATCATAAGTATTGCTTTCCTCATTGCCATTTTAGTTTTAGGCAGACTGACTACAAGGCTTTGAATAAGCTTTGAAAGTTTCATGCACAGCTTGTAATATTTAATGTGTACCATTTCTCCGATCGTCCTGCAGATAACGTATAAGATATCGATAAATAAAAATAATTAGTAATTGAATAAAAGTACATAGGCCTACTTGTTCAGTCTGCTACAAAGATATGGATATATTCTAAGTATGACTAATGAATTTTCAGTCTCCACTAAATTTTCTTGACTAATTATTGTGTTATACAAATAGACCAATCATTTTGTTTACAATAGACAAATTGATATAAAAGACACATATTACAAAATTGTACAGATTATAGCTATATGTAGCAACGAGATATATATATATATATATGTACAGTCGAATGGGAAAAGGTTATAATATGAATAAATATCGATTAATAAGTTAATAATGCATTGATAAAAAATATTTTAAAATATTGTGTGCAGTCCTTGGACAATTTTGGGATTCTTTAAAATCATAATGGAAATCTCGTTATTAAATTTTACAATATTTATTTTTGTTTATAACTAATTGATAATTATTGTACAATATATTTCATTAAAATCTAATAAATTAAAACAATACATACCTACTGCACATATTAAATGTATCATATATGTAATACAAGCTCGTACAATCTGTGAATCAGCGAAATACCCTACTGTTCTTGTATCTGGTACTGCATCCTTATTTTTTTCCCACAAAATATAAGGATATGAATTCTATATTTGTTCTAAATTCAGCAGAATTTCGCTCCTATAATAGTTCACTTTATTTATATAAATATTTGTTAACTCAATTGATTGTTGTATTGTGGGATACTCAACTTAGGATTTTGGTAGAGGGTGCCAAAATTTATAGGGAACTGAAAGAAACAGTAATATAAAAACATAAAAAGAAAAAAGTACAATAACGTACTTAGGTATAGGCAGATTATGTAAAAACATATTATGTTTTTCTAATTGATCATAATATTGATCATTGAAGCTCCATATAAATTAATTGGCTAAACGTTGTATTTTAGCTCAATCAGAAAACTTATGTATATCACAATGATTATGTAGGCTATGTCTATGGTAAGATACGGTGCATTTCAATTTTAGTTGTAATATATTATTACCAATTATTATTAAAATATTATTCATTATAAAATAATTTCAAGTTTACTAAAGAAACAATCCAAGTTAAATATTATATGAAGAAATGTTTTTAAAATACTGATGCTATATATCGAATATAGATAAACTAACAAAATGTATGCATGTTTCGCTATTTTTAATTATCAAGATTATAGATTTATGTTGTTTAAATTTTAAAAAGGTTTTGTATTTTAATATAGCCAGGATTATGATGTTTTTTTTTAAACACAACAATATCGGTAACTATGACTCCGTGTTTTAAACGTGTTTTGTACTTTAAATTGCGAAACCTGCTTATTCAAATTACTCAAAAAGTTATATTTAAATTAAATATACATCACCTGTTTCAAAATTTTACAATAAACAATTTACAAAATTACTAATTTGCGTTAAATTAATTTTTAAGGCCTGCACTTTAATTGGGATTATATTTTTATGCACATTTTTATTTATTATTATTAATTATAATTATAATTAAAATATTAAGAATGTTACAATATTAGTTGCCTCACCATTTTGTGAGAATTGCATTTTTTTATTGAAATAAAAATTATTAATTATTAATAGTATCAAAGTACTCTCTGATAGTATAGATGTGACAGGTTATTTCATGATTAATGTAAAGAAAGATTCATTTTTAAATTTATGATTATATCTCATTTTACATGTAATTTTTTTAAAATATTTTTACTACATTTATTAATATTATTGAAAAATAATCTTTCAATAATATTAAAATCAAATAAATTTCCTACTATGGCTCTTTATGTTCATTGACAAAATTATGTTGTTTAAAATTATTGTAAGATAAAAAATTGATAGTAACTAATTAAGTCATATTTTACATCGCATACCTTACTCAACGCAAAAATAAATTATTTGATCATTTTCTGAATAAAAATTTAAAAACTCTAAAAGGTTCGATTTTATTGATGTTATGAAAAATAATTTAAATAATTTTTTTAATAATTAAACATTATATAAAATTGTAAGTATTGCCTTGACTATAACATGCTTTTTCTTTCTCTCAGGGAGGCCCTTTTCCCCGATTCAGTTCCACAACCGCCCACCCAGCCGGTCCAGCCTGCGTGCCCGCGTCACCTCACCCATCCCCACGAGTAATAACTGCCAGTGCTACATCCTGCCTGAGGACGGCATCATACAGGCCGGACAGAGCCCAATGCCGGGCTACTTGCGCCACCACCAACACGGCGGCTGCCAGAGCTCTCCAGCCGTTGACATGCCGCCGCCAATGATGCCCTTAAACTCCCCTACGTCCGGGCCTGCCGCCTTTGTCCCCCACGGAGGCATGATGATGGTGGCCCCACCTGCCTATGACGTAGGCAGTCTGAGTCGGTCACCGCGTCGACCCTATGTCAGCGGTCCCATGATGGGAGGAGTCAAGGTTATTGACGACGGCTACCGCATGACCGGTATGTCGCCCTTTGTCCCGCGTCCACGTATAATCAACAATCCGGTCAGCGAGATCAGCGATGAACTGCCACCAGTAACAATGGAATCGTCAATTACTCCACCACCGATTGAACAAGCCCCACAAGAAACCGAAACATCTAAGGAGTCGGTGTCAACTTTTAAGTCTTCCGAAGTTCCTGTCCCTATATCAACATCAGCGGCTAGCACCTTCACAAATCTTGGTAGCGCTTTCACGACAACATCTTCACTTTTTCTAAGAAGAAACAGCAACAATATTAATTCTGACAACAATAATAGTGCAATCACCCCTAAAACGACAGATGATTAAATTCGATATGTATATAGATAATAGTTACAATTGTTTTTTAATGACCACTTGTCATTCATTCCATACTACAACATTAAAACATGTAGACATTTTAGTGTCATACTCTATCGTTTGATAGATCAATCAAAAGCTTTTGTTATATACAAGATCGCATTTACACATTAATGAGTTAAAAAGCCTGTTTAAATTGTATTATGGTAAATATTTCAGCAACATATTATATAGATGAATAGAATACCCATTATGTATACCCATTATATATATCCATTAGGTACTATATTTCAAGGCTTTTCATAACATTATACAACTTTCAATTTACTCTATACCGGAACCAACATAACAAAATTTTCGAAAACAAAATTTATATTTTTCAACTGAAAAAGTGCTCATTTGGGACATATACAATTACATATTGTACACTTTCTATAAACGTTATTTATATTATCACATATATAATATTTGTTAACTATACTGACAAAAGCATGAAACCTACCAAATCGTCTGCATGTTGGTTCTTTCGACAGGTAATTTTTATTCAAACCAGCATGGCTTTCTTACTAATAATTTATTATTTATCCTACTTTTAAACATAAACTTTTGATATTTTATATTATTGTACCATTATCCAAAAAAGCATTATCTGGATTAGGTTATACAACAAAACAAATGTGAAATAAAGTATTATAATGGCACTAGAACGTATGATTGATCACACAATTTATTGGTTTTCAAAATACAGAAATTAATCAATACATAAATATATAACATTAAAGAAAAACATTAACAATGAGAACTCATGATTGTTCACAAATACGTGGTTTTGTATTACAGAAAAAAGTCATGATACAAACATGACATGCAATATTATATCAATTAATCTTTACATAAATTCTAAAATTAATATTTTGCTCTGTTTATATATTTTTCAAATTAAGATTCATATTTGTAACACAGAATTGTGTATTCTATTTATACCGAATTTATATAATGTACTATCAATACAAATTTGTTTAGTTAATATTAAATAAGTTATTCAAAAAAAAATATTTATTTAAAAAATTAATAATAATGCAAAAATAATATTGTCATACAATAAAAAAACATATATTTAATATTTTCAATAGAAAATATTAAAGTTTCATATATAATATTCATAATTTTCTTTAATACATAGAAACCGTAATGCATGCATCTCAATAGTCAGCGTATAGAATTTAGCCTAACTTTTTATTTGTGCAATCGCCAATTTGTTTTCAACTCGATGTAAATAATTAAATGTTAGTGGAAATAACTAATTTTATGTTTTTTTCTAAATGTACATAGGCATGTTTCACTTAAGAGTCAACCTTTTTTAATAAAAAAAGTTAAATATAAGCAAAAATTATATAAAATAATTTCATTAACATCTATAATTTGCAAACAACGAATGATGCCATATGTTAACATATTGTTCGAAAGTGCCGAACGGCTTATAATTATACATAGATAATATATAAAATAATTACTAATTCGTTTCCTATGCTTATTATACATACATATATTTGAATGTATATTCAACTATGTATGATTGAAACTTTTGGTAAATACATTTTGGGCTAGAAGTGACTACAATTGAAATTATTGACATTAATGCCACATTTTGAACTTATTTTAGTTATACTTACTTCTGGCCCATCTAGTAATATTACTAATAAATATTACACGACACCATTGGTGCGATGAATAATTTGTACATAATTTCATATTTATCGTGTAAACATTTATAGACTACCTTAATAAACTCAGTAATATAATAAATTTCATTCTGTTTTTGTAATTTTGTATAATGGTATAATTGTAATATTTTTATGCAGAGCAGCTGTTCCTTTAAAATAATTTATATACAGAAAATTAAACTTAGTTTTATTTAAAAATACAAAAAATATTTAAAGCTCATCAATATATATATATGTATATATATAATTATATTTGTTAAGTATGCGGACATTATGTGATAGGCCTAATCTGCGAAAAATATACACATAATTAATACGAAAATTTATTTTACAGTAGGTATCATACCTAAATATCTAAATTTCCTAAATAAACGCAGCACTCCATTGGAATATTAAGTGTATTCTGAATATTCTCAAATATTTGCTTAGATACCGTATAAGAAATCTACATTCCTGTAAGTTCGTTAAATTACAAATGGGAACATTAAATTGAAACTAGCTCAGCGCAAAGTAAGCCTCCACAGAATGCCAATACAATGCCCCCCTTTATATGTATAAATTTTCTTTTATTAGGTTCGTTCGTAAGGAATTCTAGAATTTTCTCATTGGAGTCTAGTACCTGCAGTTTTCCTTGTATGGCCTGCTTCGTAACTTTACAGAAGCATATAGTTACTCTAGGATAGGCCTGCAATTTTTCGTCGAAACAGTACTTTCATTTTATGATTAATCATTGAAGAAATGCACCAAATTATATTTGCAGATATTTTCTTTTCATTTTTAAGGTGATCAATAAACTGTATATTTTCTTTTTCACCAGGCTTCCTACCATCTAGATTACAATATTGGCGGAATTTTTTACATTGGTAATCATTTTTTTCAACTTTTTCCCATAATATTTGTTTTTAATTTACCGAATAAAGCATATTAATAGTAATTAACTAATAATGGTGTTAGGCGTATTACAAACTAGCCACAACTGAAATTATTTGCTTCTTAGTCACTACGCATAATTAAAATTGCAATCGATAATTCTACTTTTGCATTTTATTATTCAATATAATTATTGAATTATTGCATAGAAATTAATTACATTTACTCATTTGAAAAGTAACTTTTGAAATATCGTGAAAATAATGTTATTAAAAACTAATTAATTAAAAATATATATAACTATATGTCTAGTTAATATTAAATAGAGTCGATAAAACTTTTTCAATTAGCGTTTGTTTGTAATTAATTCAATAAATTAGTGGCTAAAACGGATTTATGGCATATAGTGGTATTTATTTTGTAAATATTCAATGGATCGTCGTCGATATCTATTATAACTTCCAAAACTTTACAATAAAATAACCAATCATCGAACAATATTGTATGATTTAGAATTTTTATCAATATAATCAACCGACCCATCAGCCCCCGCGTCCACAACGGCGTTCCGCCGCCTATGACTTAGTTCAAATATATTATTATTTTAATCCTTAATAAATTAGCATTAATTAAATATGCATAATTTGAATTCTCCAAGTGTTAATTAACACTCAAAGATTTAAATATATAATACAAATGTTGACTGCAAAGCTAAGTTCAATACACCATTTTCCAGGAGTTAAGGTCTATACCCACCAAATGCAATGTGACACTGCAGAACTTAGTTTCGTCGCATCGAACTCAGTGTAAATGGTTTCATTGAAAAGTATGTATTATCAATATTTTGCGAATCATCGCGTCGCTTATCGCTTGGTCCTTAAATATTGTTTAATGTACTTTAAGTTGTATAATACTTATGATTGTTAGAATAATTAAACCTAAGTGAAGGATAATTAGTAATACATTAATTCAGACTATAGAAAATAAAATGATAAATTTACCATAATATTAAAAATTACGATTATAATAATAATTATTTGATTTATTTCAATTAAAAAAGTAAGTGCGAGTCTTAATTAAACTTAAACGTTAAATATATTTATTTTATTATTATAAAAACTTTTTTTATGCATACATAACACGCAATAAATATTTATATTATATATCATATGAACCATATTTATATGGGTGCAACAGTAATATATATTAAAAATGAACGCGTAAAGCAAACTTTAAAAATAGGTAGTATGTTCATTACGTTAACTGGCAATAAAATATTCCGCGGATTCGGTACAAGTTTTGTGAAATTATTATTTTTACGAATCGTCAGAATATTAAATTAAAAAATTTGTAGTGAGGTATGCAAAACAATCTTTTAAATTGAAACTTTTAAAATATTACACAGAATTAATAAATGGTGAAATATAAACATTGATTTAATTGTAGGTTACCCGTTATAGGATAGAATTACAGGATATACGTAAAATTTAATTTTTACTTAATTAGAATAGATGCAATGACATGTTTCACACAATTTTTGAAAATGTTTCTTTCCGGTAACTCTAGTATTCTATAATACCTGCGTGTATACTTCATTGTTTAAAATAATAGTTATTTATACTTGAAAACTGTAAAAAAATAACACCCTGGTGTGGCAACGTTTTAAATTAAATTACTGTACCAAAGCCTATTTCAAAATATTGTAATTAGGGGGCTAATCGAGCAAACATTTAACTTTTGACCCATATATGGAATTTATCAAAACTACATTGTATTAAAATGTTTATTTTTATACTTGAAACTTCAAAATAATTTGGTGAATTGGTAGATAGTTTGTATCTATTTACATATATGGATACAAGTATATCTTACACCGCCGCCTGCTCCAAAGAAAAAAGAAGAAACGACCATACACTTTTTAACGCCAGAATGGGATACAGTTTACTTTGAACACCGAGACTTCTAAGAAAAGGAGCAAGAAATCTACCAACAAATCTCACTCTATATTTTGGCAATAATAATGATTATATGCCTTATAACCCTCAGAGTTCTACTAAAATATATACAAGTAATTGACAGTGTTGCAACTTAATGTATTTCCGATGTATTTGGAGTTAACTATTCTATTAATAACATGTCTCAAGTTAAACAGAATGCTCGATGTCGTACTATTTCATTAAAATCTTATACCTCTAAACATTCTCTATATGTTACTTCTTTTTTTCGGAATATACTAAATTTTATATGTTGTACAAAAATACTTTCTTTTCATTTTCGAATAGTGGTTAATTTGTTTTACTTGTAACCACTGTGATGCAATTCCTAACGATTGGATTTTGATGTAAATGCGGTGTTATGATGCCTATGTTATGATATCTCAGACTTCCGAAAAATATGGCTTTCCTTCAGATCCAGAATACTACGACTACTAGCTGTTTTTCTTATATGTGTGAAAATTTAACACAAATTATGTCTGTCTCTAAAATATATATATTTTAATATTCATCTGTAACGTTTTCTCAATATTGGGAAAGATAAAGTTCTATTGCCAAATCTGAATTTATCATAAGCCCTAATAGCTCAGTCGGTACAGCGGGTGGCTTTTATTATGAAGATCCTGGGTCAAATGCATGTTATGGCATTCATCTTTTATTCATACCATAGTATATATTTTATACTATAATTATTTTTGCCCATACTTTAAGTATTCTACAATATGTATACTACTAAAAAAATTCTAGCAGTAGTACGTTACTAATAAAGTTGAAAAAGTGTAAAGATAAAAAAGTTTTCGTTTATAGAGGATCGTCAGTCTATAGCCGTCCAGCAAAATTGATTCGGATACTTGTTATACACAAATGTAGAGCCAGATAGAGAGAATTAGATAGATAAAGTTAGTTGTCATCTGAAAAGCCTAATAGATTAACCAGATTGGTATTATAGTCAGATAATTTCTCCAGTTGAAGATTGAGTAGACAATTGAATATTCTCTAACTAGAGCAAAACTCATTGTCAAACACGTTGAAAATGTTTTCAACCAAGTCTATATAAATGCAATCATTATTGTCGTCGTCGTCTTTCTCAACATCACCAATACACTGGACAATTATATCAGTAAGGTTAACGTCACGATAGTACATGGGCTCAAAGTCGACCGTCTTAAGTTCAGTGAGTCTTTCCCTTTTCTCCCCCTCCGTCTCCTTTGTCACAGTGCGCAGTACGCGTGAATAGGCAGGTGTGCTTAGTTAATAAACCCTGAGCATACTATGCCTAAGAGCGTCATTATGGCGGGAAATAAAATTATTCATTGTGGTAATACACTCTCGAATGGTAGGCGTTACCGATCTGCGAATTTATTGATTAAAGGTTGTATGGCAGTCAACTCCATGACGGACTCGTCCATTCGTTGAAGTTATTCTTAAAGAAACTAATCTTGTCCTCGTCTTGTCGAATCGTTAGGCACTTCATGGCCCTGTTTCATTCCTTTAGCCATTTGCCGAAATCGTCTTCGTACCTATAATTTTCCATGTGATATAGTATTTTGGTAATGTTAGAAAATTTTCCCACAGAGCGCCTTAGCATTAATCTCTTGTTGCTCCCTGAGAATGCGATTTAGTTTTTTACACAAAACACGTTGTGTTGTTTAATTTTGTTCGATTCATGTCATTGCCATGTGTGCTTGTATTGTGGTCATTAATTTTAGTCCCTAACCTATCCCTAATCCTACAGCCTAAATCTAATATTTAAGTGAACCCTAAAAGATATATTTACCTGTCCTTTTGTGTTGGTGTTATCCGACCCGTCGTCTTATCGTCGATGTTTCCTACCGCGATGTCGTAATCTTCTCCTTTTCACTCATCCTGTTGTTTTTGTCGTATAGTATCTTCTCTTTAACGTAGTCATCCCTATCTTCTCTTTTCCGTTTTCTTCTTTTGTCATAGTCCTCTCCTCGTCTCTCATTAGTGATATTGTTGCAGGCGCTTGTGGTCATTTTGAGCGTAGGTTAGTTTTGTGCTGCCACTATGTATAAGGAGTAAGCGTGCCTTTTTCCGATAAACAAAGTAAAAATAACTAAAATTCATTGATATAAACATTTACTAAATATCTCTAAGAAAGTGGATAACTTTCTTGTACATTATACATGTTAATTTACTCGAATTCGTAGTTCATCCATTTAATTGTTAGTCTTGTTCAACATACGTTGACGTTGACATTCATTGTATAAAATTACATATACTTAGATACATAGAAAATTTTGATAATTATACATTTTCTGATTACATCAAATTGATACATATAAATTATATAAATTACATTTTTGTACGTCTACTTGCACTTAAAATAAATTAAATAAATCATATAAAATATTCATAAATTCCTCCTTTACATTTAATTTGTATATTCAAAAACTTAGATTTTTAGTAAATTTATTACGATATTAGTATTGTTATTATTCGTATGTATTTATATATTTATAGACCATCCACAACAAAATGCGCGCTAAATCGATCAAATCTTCGGCGTTTATAGACATTCCTAAATCTGATTATTTATAAACTGCTATTTTTCAAATTCAATATATAAAATTTGCAGCTAGTGTTATTGCATTGTATTGAAATGGAATGCACAAAACAGAATCTATATTTTTAATTGAGTTAAAGACGTCTAACGATTATTGAGCGAATGCAATTCAGGATATTATGAGCGTTGCCTGGCCAGCGAATTTTTCTAGCAAGCATCATGTCCGAAGACTTACCCAGCCATTTCGTGAATGTGTAAGGGATAATGTATGACGACAGAGACTGATGAACTGAACATACCCAACACTACGGTACTTAAAATTATGTCATACAAGTTAGAACTCCTTTGGTTTCACACCAAATGGGTTCCTCACACATATTGTAGATGTCAAGATTTAATGGATTATTATGCATCAAGACTAACTAAGTCAAATCGTGTGACAATAGATGACAAGTTTTTTATTGCTGCAATTACATTCACAAAATATCATTAGGTGCTGGATGACTCCTATAAAAGTCGACAAACTGGACGACGATTAAATATGGAAAAGAAATACTTGGCTATAATTGCTATTTTCCAAAGAAGTACCAGTTATTTTAAAGTGTCACCATGAAAAGCAAATTGTGATCTGCAGTTTCTATCACCCCCTGGAGCAAGCAACATTATATTCCATCGTACTTAACAACTACCCTTGACATAATCCTTCTAGCACATCCTCATGCAGGAATAATCTTTGGCGGAAACTTCAAACGATTCCCAGAAAATCTGATAATACGTCAGCACCCGTTATTCAAATAGATTGTCCGGATCAGATCAGAACAGATCAGTTCCTACATCCAAAACTGTGTTGAAAAAAATCAATCATCCACATTTAAGAATCTCCTTCTGTAGAACTTTTTGCAAAATCAGACTGGACCAAACTGTACCACTCAGAATCTACAGAAGTAAAAGGCAACATTTTCTGTGGAAACCTTCACACTCTCATCGACACCTACACCTCTCTGAAGACCTCGAGACTACCCTCTAATACGAAGCCATGGATCATCGATACTTTCCTTCGACTCATTAAGAAACGTTTATATTTCTGGCATTCAAACTACAAAACGCTTTTCAATATTCATCATAACAAAACGAATCGCATGAGTAAACACCTCAGAATGAACTAATACAACAACAACAACAACAACAGCAAAAAGTTGATGGGAACCGAGAATAAAAGAGACCAATTGGAACAACTAATTCTAAAGGACTAGAATGGGGATAAGGACAAGTTCGTCGAAGAAGTTAATACCTTCTTCCAATCCATGGCGTACGACCTTTATGAGTACATTCCTCCTACATCTTCAATCTTAATTACCGATGAATTTATTCTCTCTGCAGAAAAAATTAGACATCAACTTTTCCGAACAAATGTAACCAAGGCCACAGGACCTGACAGTGTGCCCAGTTGGATCATTCGTGATGGGGCCGGGCTGAAGTTATAGCACTCTCTGTCGCTTCTATTATCTCATCATCACTACGCAAAGGTGTCTGGCCAACACTCTGGCTTTCAGGAGATATCGTCCCATTCCTAAGAAATCACCTTCTGCTAACATACAATCCGATTTAAGACCCACCACCCTGACCTGCGTCATTGCAATACAAGTTGGTAAATTCTTCCTCACGAAATATATACTGTCCTTCATTGGAAAAAACCTTGATAAACGACAATTCGGAGCTGTAATATCAAGTTCAACAATCCACGCACTAGTATCCCTGATGCTTTCCTTCTTGAAATCTACTGACAAAGGTGACTCCGCTCGAATCGTGCTGTTAGATTTCTCAAAGGATCATGTAGATATCAGTATTCTCATACAAAATTTTAACTTTCTCGGATCACCTCCTTTCCTCTCTAGATGGGCTGCAAGTTTCCAGGAAAAACGATATCAAAGGGTGTCATATGGAGGATTCTTATCATTCTGGAGGAAAATTCACGCGAAGTCCCCAGGGAACTACAACAGGCCCGATTGCCTTTCTGATTAGATCAACGACCTTAACATCGACTTGAAGTATTTCGACGACAGCATCATAGTCGAAGTAGTTCGCAATCCCAATCTGTCGACTATGTAGGAAACAGTTGACTCTACCTAATATTGGACTAACATTAACAATATGAAACTGAACGAAAAAAAGACTCAAGAACTCCGAATCTCTTTCAAGAGTGAGATCCCTTCCTGGCCTCCCATTCAAATTCATGTTTAACTATCAGTCCAACGAACGCCGAAAAATTTCTTGGTACTTACATCAATTCTAAACCACATCGAGTATGTAAAAAAAGCAAGTTTACGATCGAGTCTATCTCATCCGTGTAATGAAAATATTTGGAGTGTCTACACGAGATCTGGTAGATTTATACCAAGCGATTGTTAGAAGTATTGTCGAATACACCGCTCCTGTGTGGCACACGACACTGACACTAGCATATCGTGCCTTTCTCGAATGGATCCAAACCCGTTTGATGTCGATTATCTTTTCCTCGTTGTCATACAATGGAGCCATAAAGGAAACTGGACTTACAGCCTTAGTGGATCGTTATGAACAATCACTCATAACTTCTTCAAAAAGATCTTTCAACCTGATGACCGAATCCACCATATATGTTAGCTGAACATGAAGTCAAAATCCAACGGAACTCTACGTAATCAACGTCGCTTTAAGTTCTCAGCCCGCACTCGTTCGGACTTAGCCTTCTCCCATATGCCGCAGCCAACTTTTGACTCCTATTTGGTCGCCCTTTTTCCTGTTTATTTAGACTGTTCCCTAGATATCTTTGCATTTATATTTATTTATATATATTTTTTTAATTATGTAAAGGTATTCTTTTATCTCTTTTGTGTTTTTATTAATTCTTCTAACATCAAATCTATATGATTTTAATCAATAAACACATTTTCACTAATTCAGAGAGGTACATGCAATTTCTGATTAAATTAATACACAAAAATCTAAGAAATTACCCAAATCCCTTTTTGGTAGAAAATATGCGTTTACAACATGACAACTCCAGACCCCATACGGCTGGTCTTACAAAGAGGCATATTCAAAGCTAAAAACATACACTCTTGAGGCACCCGATGTTAATTTACTTGATCGCTTTAATTTCGAAAGTTTGGAATTCATACGAGACGAATTTAATTCATTGAAAGATTTTAACCAATTCGACTGTCACAACAACTGCCAACGTTACGGGCATTACAATAAATGACGCAGCATACGCAGAAAATTATTGACATCGGAATGAGGCAGTTATGTCTAAGTCGTTATAAATGATTTGTTAATAATTGTGTTCAGCATTTGTCATTTTGTGATAAATAATGTAACAAATTTAACAAATAAATGCAATTTTTTTATTTAGTGCGCATTTTTTCCTGACGGACTATGATATATTTTAGGAAATATTGATTCTTAGAAAATTTAGTTTGGAAACTATATTTCAACCTATTTAACGCCTCACTTTACATACATGACAATTTAGTTTTTGGAAACCAAGAATGTGCCCAATAATTTAACCTGGCTTGTGTGTCATCAAATTATATTCGGTAAATAATTGCTTTCTTGGAAAAGTTAAGCACAGTCAATGTTTTTATGGTAATTTTTTCCATTAAATGTTTCTAATTATTTTGTTACACGTATTAAACAATGTACCTAAACAAATTTTATATATTTAATTGTAAATATTATTTGTTAAACTTATTTTTTTACTACAAAAACAAATTTCATTGTCATTGGCATTTGTTTTTCTTGAATCAAAACAATGGCCAATGTCAACTACCTCAGATAAATAATAAACCTAATTATAAATTCTCAAAACCTGATGCTGATACCATTATGATATATGTGCAATTTTGATAAAACCTGATTCTTATTTTAATCATAAATACTTATTCATATTAGAATGTTTCATGTGTTAATATGAATAAGGATTTATGGTTATATTGTATGTAAATTTTAATAATTCATGTAGATTTTATACTCATGCAGCTAGGAGCATTTTTTTATAATATTAAAATTTAACCAATTAAAAAAAACGCTCTTATACCTAATTTTTAATAAAAATTCTAATACAGTAAAAAAAACATGTTATTTATTTATTTTATCCAAAAAAACAATAGTTATAAGTTTTTATATTAGCACGGTATACTACATGGATAAAATATTATTATTGTATATGCTTATATATTAATAACAAATATTGAAAAAATTATTACTTTATAACATTAAGAATCGTCATTATGTTATGCATATATTGTATATAGACCAAACATGCGAATATATAGCATTTAAATTTAATTAGAAGCTTTAATTATTAATTAAAAATGCTATAGCTGGCCCTATTGTACCATGGTCTAAAATTTTAATTTAATGTATATAGTACCCATTCCTGGTTCTCGGGTATATAACTCAAAAACAAATAAAGATAGAGCTTAGCAAATTCATACACGTATTCAAGCCATCCTTCAGGGAAGGATTGGAGAAATTGGAGGATATAGCTTAAATATTAAGAAAATTATCATCATATTTGAATTTCACAGTTTTTCACTGTTTTTAATATAATGTCGAATTCTGTCCATTCCTGGTTCTCGGGTATATAACT